>LPNX010584934.1:732530-834784 GCA_001517045.1 Pseudotsuga menziesii
AACTATAAGCTAAATACAAATTTAATGGTTTATAAAGAACAAGCCATTAAAAATCTAAAAGGAGTGTATAGTGATATATCAAACCTTCCTTTTATTCTACAAATTCTCTCTAGGTCTTATCATGTGTGAACAATACTTAATAACAAAAGAATATTAGACTAAATGTATTGATGGTGGACTAAAGTAAAGGATTATAAGGTTTTAAACCTTAAGAACCAAGTTAACCTCACTTCTTATCCATATTCTTTTGACTCTATAATATAGAATTTGTTTTGTTATGTTATTAACAAAGATCTACCCTCATGCGAGGTCCAAAGTGAAGTCTATAACATAGTTTCCAAGTTAGGGTCATTGATATCATAAGCACGTTTATGTTTTATTATTACAAAGCTTTGTTTTATAAGTAGGGACTAACATTACAACGTGTTCATTGTAATGCAGACAAGGTCAAGGTTCGACCTTATGATTGTTTCCATATCATAATTTGGTTCGCCATTCAAAAGATTTGAAAACATTACCAATCAACCCACTCATTAGCAAATATTTGGAAGCTGTCGTGGCTGCTTCCTCGCCATGCACTGGTCGTTTATAATGTTGACTCGCCCTTTTACTGTTCCAGTCGCTCCCTTGCCTTCGGGCTTGAGCTCTGCAAACCCTGGTGGTTTGCTACGGTCGCTTCCTTGTCCGAATGCTTGTTCGATTGAAGCCATTACCTGTTGCGTCCCTTCCAGCTATGTGCAGTAGTTTGTGATCTGGTCGAAGGCAGCATTGAAGACGTTGGAAAGTCTTAGGGTTACTGTGTTGTGCTCCTTTGATTTTTCAGTCCTGGCATACATATGAGACTTCGATTCGTATCATTTGTATCTCCGTTTGGGAGAAGGTCCTCAGTTTACTGCCGGTTCGTTCTTGCAGAAAAGAAAAGGGGTGTTTACCCAGCTCTCAGATACTTGGTCGCTTTTCAAAGGCTATTTGTTTTCCATCAAATCTGGTAAGTTACAGTTCTGTAATAACGATTTAATCTACGTTAGGGTTTTCTAACCCTTCATTACTTCTTTTATATGCAGGTTCGCTCTCCTTGATGCTACGAAAATACCCACGCTTCGGCTTTATCTCTACCGGTAAGCCTGGTCTTCACCACGGCACACCTCCTCGCTGGTTTGTTTTTGGTGAATGAGGCTCTTCAGTGGTTCCTTTGGTTTCTTGTTAGTGTATTTAGCCGCAGGTTATTAGATAGTTTAGCCAGGGTCGATCCCTGTGAAGAAATGTATGTAAAAGATTTTTTTGCTGTCCTTCAAGTTTCAGGTTGTTTATTTTTAAGTTTTAAAACCAGGGTTGAACCCTAACTCTCGATAGAGAGACCTCCGGCTACGGCCGTGAGTGTTAGGCCTTACTGGTGGCTATTGTTTAGTTTTCTTTTGTATCTTACAGGTTTTAAGCCTGGTATTTGCTGGGTTAATACATTCTACAGGATGCACGCCTTCGATGTATATATCTTTAAATACAGTCTGGGTTATTAAATAAGCAGAGAACGTTACTCTTATTGTGAAGAAGAAGTTAGGGTTTATACCCTCGTTCTAATATATTTTGAAACTGTTTCTATTTCAAGTAAATTTCTTAACGAAATGATCGAAAGGTTCAGTAAAGTAACCTTACTGTGGTTTATTTAATAACCTGGCCTGTATAATGAATTTTTTTCAGGTTCTTCAATTTAATTAGTAATTGTTTTGCTATAAGCTGTTGAGAATCTTTGTTTTATTTTTATAATTGTTATTTATTTGTATTAAATACCCTTCTAGGGTTTTTAAACCCCTTTTAATTTTTAATTTATAACCATACTGTTTCTGGTTTGTTATAATATGAAATGATAGTATTCTTTTATATTTTATGGGTAATTTGTTACCCTAAAGACTAGACTATTTTTATCTTTAATATTTATAAGCATCTGATATAGTTAAGTAGATGAAGATGATCTACAAGTTAATATCAGGTTTAATACCTGAATTAAGCTGTGGTTTAACATAATATTATTCTTTACAGAATTTATATAAGGTTCATACTAGATAGTCGATATATATATAACAGTAAGAACACTATTTATTCAAGTATTTATAAACTAGTTTCTATGATGATAGTGAATCCTTCTTTTATTTAACTTTGATTATCGTATAATTATTAAAATAATATTTATTATTAGTTCATGATAACCTCGTACTATTCTTTCAATACTTTACTGTAATTATTTTAATTACTTAATTGAAAATTAGTTACTTTTGATATTCATTTATAATTATTTTACAAAAATAGGATAATTACAGACTTATACTCAGAAGAAGTATAGAAACTCTGTAACATGTACAGCTTAGTTTGGAAACAAAGAAATAAACAGCTCGAAGATAAAAAGAAATCATTAAAATATTTTTCATCTACAGTTCTAAATAATTTAACAGAAATTATAGTACGAGCTCCTTCCTAAATTTTTATTTAATACAGAAATTATCTGGTTATATGGAAAGAAAACATGATAAGCAGAAGAATTCTAACTGTTTCTTTACTTTCTAGTCCTATGTTAAAATAAACAATTATTACGCAGAAAAATTAACTTTTCCTTTCTTCTTTTGACTATAAGACATAACATATAAGTTTAAGATAACAATGGTAACAACTAGATAGGGACTCAGTTCAAGAAATGATATTTCTAATACTGAGTTACTGTGCTGGAGTACGGTCTGGTAACTCCAGGCGTGGAAAAACACAGTGCTACTAACCAGTTTGACTGCTACCATTTCAAGATACTAATTTCACATATACTAACTGAATTACTCAGACATAAATGAATTGTAACATACAATCATTTAAACTCAGAAAGACATAAAGAAATGAATGAAAAACCTGTTTTTAATTGCTGTGGACAACAACAGCGATGGGAGGCCGTTCCTCCCTACCAATTCCTGGAGAGCGCTCAGACAGTGACTTCTCGAGACCCCCGAGCTTGCTCTGATCTCCCTGGCTTGGAACTAGGTGCAGCAAGACAGATACAGTCTTCAATTCAGTATCAAACTCAGAACTATTAATCAGTTCCCTCAGCTCAAATAGCTATACTCAGTATCAAGTTGCTGCAAACATTCACTCAAAACACTTCCTTACTGTCTTTCCCTCTTCCTCAAATGAAATTCCTGAATAACATTCAGCTGAATGAATTCTTTCTGGAATAAAAAATTGAGCATCCTCAGCTCTCTTCATTGAGTACTTTTAAAGATTGCCTAGGTCTTAGTTGGGTTAACTGTCATTTAATGAGCCACCTGCTCACATTCCACTTTCTTGGGGAATCATGACCCCAAATATAGGGAAGTTGCCACCTGCAACTTAGGAAGTGCTTGAGGATGCTGCCACTTGTCCTTTGCCTCTCCACCTAGTTCCAACAACCAGTTTGACCAGTAACCTCTTTTAACAGCTCTCCCATGCTGTTGTCTCCATAATTTATTTATTATTAATAAAATATTCTCAATTACACTCCATAACTGTTGACTCTGCTGAGTCATCAATCCCTACTTAGGATTAAGTTTAACATAATGTCTCAGAAAATAAAATAAAACAAATTATATAATTTTACAAAATTGGGGTATGTGACAAAGACATCCACTACTATTGGTTGAGGTTGTAGCAGAGGTTTTTTTGACTTTTTTTCCAATCTTCTAACACTAAAATCCTCTGCTATGACCTCTACTATAGTCTCTTTTCCTTGTATTGAACAGATGTTGTTCAGTGCTAGAGTTGGCTCCTTCATTTGAAGGACCAATGATTAAAGAAGTGCAGGAATTAGTCACAAGGCAAAGATGGTTTGAGGGAAAGCCAATCTTTATGGTCAGGTCTTGTTGGCTACTTTATTTTGAATTGGACCAAGAGGAAGTGAAAGAATAGAAGTTAAAGGAAGATAGTTGCATAAAGGAAGAAAGTTGTGGAAAAGTACTGGAAGTAGCAGAAAGTACAGAGAGTTGCGAAATAAAGGTAACAACCGCAATCATTTTGACTTGTTTTGAACCCATGGAGGAAGTATATAAGGAATCGGAGGATAAATAGAAGAGAGAGAGAGAGAGAGAGCGAGAGAGAGTAGACACAGAAAGAAGAAGAGCATGCACATAAGTACTTGAGTTGAGAAGAACAGAGCATCAGAAGAGCCAGTTGCATACAGAGATAGAGAGATCCATGGCATGGGTTTTGTAATGGGATTTTGGGTTCTGTAGCATGAATATGAATCTCGCAAGGGTAATCATGTGGTGAATGTAAGGTTGAGACTGTAATATTGCTACTATAATGAAGATCCATAAATATAATGAAAGATATTTATTCCCCCCTTTAAATTTTGTATTGCACATGTCTCTATGATGTTTGCTTTCTCTTTATAGTTCTTATTTCAATGGATGAATGGTGAATATGCTTAAGTACTATTGCGGTATAATTAATACTACCGTAATGTTTGTTGCCATGAAACCCCATTGTAACCATACAATTATCTAATTTTAATTTTAAGCCAGTGTTAGATGTGCTTTGGGTAAGACATTCCCCCTTAAGGGGATGGAAAATTCCAGGGAACTAGACTATAATGGTGCCCCTTTATTGGCCCTTTCACAAGAACCCTAGTCTCTATTTTTTGTTGACAAGTGGCAAGGGGGGATTATGAGGGACAATGATAGAAGGGGGGTTAGGGGTAGGGGTAGGGGTAGTAGCATAAAGAGGGGGGATTAGGAGTAATGGGTGTAGGAGAGGGGTTAGGGAGAAAGAGAGAGATGAGGGGTTAGGGGTAGAGAGAGAGAGAGAGGAGGTAGGGTTAGGGGGGTGAGGAGAGAGAGAGAGGGGGGCAGAGGAGGCGAGTTGCAGGAGAGAGATAGAGAGGGAGCTTGGGGGAGTCATGAGTTTGTGGAAGATGATGGAAATTAGAGAGAAGTAGGGGTATATGGGGAGAGAGAAAGAGAGAGAGGGGGGTAGTGGGAGAGAGAGAGAGAAAGAGAGGTGGAGATTAGGAGTGGTGTGGGCAGAGAGAGAGTGGGAGAGAGGAGGGGATTAGGGGGAGGGGAAGGAGGAGAGAGAGAGATAGAGGGTTGGGCGTTAATGGTGGGGTGAGGAGGAGAGGGGTTAGAGAGAGAGGGGGAGAGGGGGGTTAATAAAGGCGGGGTGTTAGGGACAACATGATATAAAGAGGGGATAATAGAGAGATTTGGGAATGGAGAGAAAGGAGATAACATAGGGGGAGTATATATCAAGTATTGTTTCACACACACACATAAATACCTTATATCTATGCATAAACTTGATGATATAACAAATAACTACATATCATTAAAATCGTCGCTTATATTGGGATCCTATTTGTCAATAACACCCTATTCCCTGCACCTCTAATCTCTATCCCTTGCCTCTATCATGAATCTCAAAGTTTATCATCCAAGGACATTAGTCCACACCCTACAGTTTTGATGAAACCTCCTAATCCAAGCATTAAAAAAGGTAGAAAAAACATCCCCTAACTAATAAATAATTTTTCTTGAGTGAAGGGCCCATTTTTACTAAGGTCATGACAAGGGAAATAAACAACCAACACCGCCAATAACAAGTTACTTAGAGGGGTTGAGGTGCTTGATTAAATGCCAATCTCATACCCTCCTAAATGATAGAATTCAATGGAAATGTTGCAATCTTAAAACCCTAAAAAACTATTAACTCTATTGAATTTTGAATGGGATCTAAAATTATACTTTTTGCATATGAAGTTTGATGAGATTGGAACCACTCTCAAACATCCTAAAACAATTAATGATAATATTTAAAATTTAAGATACAAAATGAAATATAAGGAAAACATCACTTTTACTTTAAGAATTTAATTTTCCATTTATTACATTACTATTTATTATTGTGGTTTACCTTCATTTAGAAATTAAAAGATATGAACAATAATGTGTGCAAGTTATTTTTGTATAAGAACACATGCACGTTTCTGATTCAAAAAAAGTTTGGAGCAAATGGTTTTTTCCACCCACTTGGTGGATGAGTTGTTCGCTTTGGTTTGAGGTTCAGATTTTCAAACTTGTGGTTTGGGCCTGCAAGTAACCAACCACGTCATTTTTTCATTTCCTTGTTTTTCAACCTTGAATCTACATACGCTAGAGTGGTTTGTTACTAATGATATTGCACAAACTTATAGATATTTATGTGCATATTAGAAATATGTATTTTTTTAGGAAGAAAATGTTGTTTTATATTTTTTTATTTTTTTTTATTTGGCCATATGTCATTTTTTTAAAAACATAAGTTTCATATTTTCTTTGTAACTTTTGATTGGTTCGCCTATTTTGAAAATAAAATGAACCCGCATAAGTATAGATGAATAATTACACAAATAAAAAAAAGTTCATTGTAGCCGGGCCTAACACTCCACCTTGTCATTCCATCACTTCGATGACTTTCGTAATTTAAAAAATATATATTAAATTAACATTAAAAATTATGGAAAACTAGCGACACACAAGAACCGCATGTTAATACAAATCTGTAATTTTTTTTCAAAAAAATGAGTGTTTACATACCAAACCCGAGGCCTAACACAAACATATGCATATTTATGTTTTAAAAAAAGATAACATGTCATTCTTAGGAGAATGTCATTTGATTGGAGTTATAAATAAAAGTTATATATTCTTGAATGTAACACAATAGTTTGTGTTTCATTTTTTTACACTATGTTCTAAAAAGTTGTGCAAATACCTCTTCAATATTTATTTTTAGTGATCAAATCTATGTTTTTGCAGGTTTCCATTGCAACTAATGTGACATAATTGGGTAGCATTACCTTGCACTATCCCCTCACTCAAATAATTAAAAAAAAAATTAACACGTATTAATTTTTTTTCGGAAAAATAGCATCGCACAAGTACTATTTGTTATCTACTTTTGTACCATTTTTTGTATATTAATTTCATCATTTAGACACTTTAAAAAGGCATGAATAGAACATATACTTTATCATTTGCAAAAAAAATAAAATTCAATAAATAAAAGTTCACTCCCTTATATTTCATATTTTTACTAAAACAAAATTCATTGTAGGTGTCTCAAAGTAACCATATAAAATGATGTTTTTTTTTATTACATCGAAGGCATAAAGAAAAACCATAAAGCATAAAAAAAATCATTAAGTTGCCCTCACTCTCAAATATTTTAAGTGTTTTAAGAAATTCAAAATTTTAAAAAATAAATGTTATTATTTCAATAGTTAACTAATGGTAACAAAAATATTGTGTCCACAATGCACCAACAATAACAATAACAACAACAACATCGCATCGCTCTACAGCTCTACAATGGCTAGTATAACTACTTATTAGACCCTTCTATTTTTTATCAACTACAACGTCTGTTTTTCTATCAATTTCGCAGCGTGCTATCTATGGTAAATGTAGATATTGTATTAGATGTCGAGCTCGCATTGAATTATTAGGAAAAATCCATTATGAAGCAAATCGTTAGAGGCAACAAAACCTTATTGCAAATGGTGACATGGTAAACATAGTATGACATGGTATTCATAGTGTGACAACTTTCTTGGTCATGTTGGAATGATTCGGCGGGATGACTATATTAACAATGATTTTCTATGAAATGGCCTTCTTAAAAAATGTTAATTTATTTAAAAAATGTTAAATAGCGTAAGAATATTCTTTATAAAACTTTTGTTATATGAAAAATGGGAAAGTAAGGGAGGCATCATTTTTTAATTTAGGAGGAAAAATAGTTAATTCCTTTTCATGGGCTTAGGAATTAAACCAAACAATGAGGCATAATAGATGGTACTCTTCTTTGTTTTAGAATTAATTTCAATGTTAAATGTTTCAAAGCTAATGGTTTTTGGAGACTTCAGATAGGTTATACAAAAGATGAGGTTTGGGTACGAAAAGGGAACCTCCAGACGTAAAAGGATATATAACATAGTAGTTCATCTCAACAAGCCTTCAGAGGTTTCTTACTTCCATGTATTGCAGGAGAATAATGATTATGATGACGAGCTAGTAAATGAAGGAGTAAGGATAGCACAAGTATAGGTGTCTTATGCAAATAGAGAGAAGGTGGTCAAACACGTTCCATGACCCCACTAGTTTCACGTCTCTAAGCCTCATATATTCTAACATTAGGATGGTGCTTAAGAATTTGGTGTGGATCCCTCGCTCTCCACGAAGAGGGACACGTGTGTGTTCACATGGAGGGCTCTTCCCCCTTCATCTTGAATGCTTGAGCATTTATGTCACTCGTCTCTCTGAAGTTAAAGGTGGAGCTTGCACAAGTGACATGAAAGGCCTGGAAGATAGGTAGAGGGAAGGTGTTTTGAGTCCCATTCTTTTTCAGTCAGTGGAGGTTGATGCAGAGCATGGGTTTTTGGAAGACAATTTGGTGAAACAAGGAATTTGTGAGCTGTTCAAAACTATTCCCTTCTGGACTCCAGGCTCTGGAAGTATCGGTTCTTCTCAGGAATTGACGCAGGAAGCAATGGCGGGTTGGGAAGAGGGTTTCACATGCATGAAGAACAATATTGAGGACTTCAAATTGCATCTGCATAGGGTCTTTGAAGTTGTATACAAAGGGGTTCATGAGAGTAGGGATACAACTATAGATATTAGGTACATCTAGGAGCAACTCTCTTGCTAGGACTCCATGATTGATGACCCGAAGAGGAATTTGAAGGAACTTATGGGCACAACTGATATTATAAAAGAAGAAATCATAAAATGGTGAAGATGTCTCAATGCAATCATTGTCAAGAGTCCCCCGTCGATGGCGTTCGTCCAATGAAAGAAACCTTTGTTTTGCAGTCAGTTTATGGATTTCCAGGCAAGGAGGAGTAGTTATAATGGCTTTTCTTCAGGGTCTTAAATGTTTTTTGTGTGCTTTGCTAAATCAACTATTTGTAAGGGTATATCCCTCTTATATTATTTTTTTTTAACAGAAACTGAAATTTTTTTATAAATTTTAAAAAAGGCTGTAGCCCAGCCAGGCGTACAAGGAGAAATTCTGAGAAAGAAGGCTGATGGCCTCAACTAGAACAGTAAGCCTTCTCAAAAATGCTGTGAGAAATGAATCCCACATATTTCTGAAGCTACTTCGAGAAAAGCACTGCTTACAAGAGTAGACTCTCACAAATTGTGAGCAGAGAAAAATACAAAAGCAAAGCATTAAACGTGTAGAGAGGAGTGTCCCTTAATGAAGGGATCCAATTTCTTCTGCGAACCCGCGCTGATGTTTGAGGCTGCTTCCTTTTCCCTACGTTCTTTATTTGTCTTGCGTCCTCTGGTGAGGGGAGGAGAGGGAGCTGAGAACTCTTCAGAGTCAGAGGTTTCTTTTGATGAGGGGACCAAGGATGCCAGCCCTACCTGGGCTGAGGAATCGCCACCCAAATCTATGGGATCTTTCTTCGAGCCAAGGGAAGCAGGTTTTGGAGAAACTGCCTCCAAGGTGCTACTGGGATCACGGATGCCCGGCTCCTGGACAGCTGCTACTTCAGGATCTTGCACTTCGTCTTCCTGGAGAACTGCAAAACTATTTTTGGTTTCCGGCAGTGGAGGGTCTGCGAGGGGATCTTGTGAGGCCTTCTGCTGTGAAACCTGAGGCTCCTTTCGCCTTGGGGAAGATTCTTCCACAAAGGGCACCTCTGATCTGGAGTCCTTTCTCCGGGGAGCCCTTCGCCTATTAGCAACTGGCTGGAAGTCTGCCCCACTAGCCGGGGGAGGAGCCGCCGTCACCTGGGTTTTGGGGCAGCTTTTCGTGAAATGACCATAAACATGGCACCGCAGACATTTGAAGGGTATGTGCTCATAGTCCAGCTCTTGAATGTGACTCCAACCGCCCAAGTTAAGTTGAAGGGCTTCCGGAAGCCCTTTCTCGAGATTGACCTCTACACAGATGCGCGCACAGGTGTACTGATCCCCTTTAGGCTCCGCGCTATCCAGAAAACGGCCGAGCTTGTTTCCGATATCAACAAGGGAGCTTTTCCCCCAGAGATGAAGGGGAAGATGGGGGAGCCGGACCCAAACCGGGGCAGCAGAGATCTCTGCTTCAGGATTGAAGTCCAGAGACCAAGGAGCTAAGAACAGCCCCCTCGATCCCATAAAGTATGGTCCAGATCTGAAGATTAGATCCCGCTCTTCTTTGCTCGCAAAGATATACACAAAATACCCTCTTCTTGCAGCGCATAAAGAGATATGGGAGGGCGCCAGGGAGCTCCAACGATCTGCTATCCATTGTTCCACTGCTTTGGGACTGGGCCACAGCCCAGTGAACTTGCCTATGAGGGCTTTTTCTGAAAGCATAAGGGCCATGCGGCACGGATCAGAAGGGGAGAGTTCCAGAGAAGGGATCTCTTCCATCTTTTTAACAAACTTGGCAGGAGGGGCAGCCTTTGCCCTAGGGCCTACAGATTTAACAAGCTCTCTGAAAGCCTCCAACGAATCCATGACCCGTCCACCAAAGGGGAGGAACGGCCACGGCGGAGGAAACGCAGGTCCAAGCACAAACCAGAACGCAGCTTGAACGCGAATGAAAGGGCCTGAACGCAGCCGAGGAGCGCAGGGGGCGCACTCAGCCTGGAGGAAACGCCGACGGCTAGGGTTTGGCCCTAGCCGCGGAGGAGCCGACTCGTCTCGCCTTCATTCCAAAACTTTTGATCATTCAAATTTATCATACAATGTTCTCATTAATGATGCCAATTCTTATATTATATATCCCTCTTATATTATGGTCAATTCTAGGAAGCAAATTAGGAATCTCTATAAAATCAAGCTAGTTCATGTATTAGTCTTCTCCTCTCAGATAACTATAGAGTTTAGACAATTTCTCTTTGCTCTGTAATAAATGGTTATGCATAGTATTTTTTAATATAATAGGTTTTCAAGTTTCTCTTAAAAAAAATTAATATTTAAGCTAGCCATTTTTTAAACGAAGCATTTAGTTATAAAAGTGGTGGTGAGAGGAGTAGCTTTAAACATTATATGTAACTTTGATTGAATTTTGAATAATAAGTTATATAGAACATATTATTAAAAATATTAAAGGGCTTCAAAATACTTTTTATAAAGCTTATTAAGCATGAGAATTAAAAGACAAATTTGAATCTTCTTAACATGAATTTGATATAATATAAAAAAAAATTTACACATAATTTATATAGTTAAAAATATGAATAATATAATCAAAATTAAAAAGATATATATATTACAATATATCCAAATTAATATATGGTTGGCTTGACCAGTAATGGTTAACCACAACTTTTGAGAGGGGCTGTTCACTAATCTAATATTTTATTAGATATAAAATGGTTTTTAAAGAGTAAATTAATCAAATTTCCCAGCCATCTAAACTAGGCCCAACCACCCAAACTAGGCTCACATATATATAAAATTTAAGGTAATCTTACTTTCATAATGTTAAAATACATTGAGGCTTCCCAGCATTGAGCCTTTGCAAAAACCCACCTTCAGCAGAAATTAAGACATAGGACAATGCGGCTTCAATCCCTTTCCGCTGTACAACGACAGCCAAGGATAATGTTCTAGTTACCAATTGAATCCCAAGCTGCCACACAAATTGAATGATATTAGTGTGATTGAATATGTAATTGTTTTCACTACTAAGACTGAATAAATAAGAATATAAAAGTTCGATGACACAACGTCAATTTATTTTTTGATCTGCAACAAAATTACTATTGTAATATGCATTCTAATATTTTAATTCATTACTCTAAATTAAACTGTGATGAAAAGACTAATTTAACAATATCGCATCCAAAACAAAGCAAAAATTACAAGACATAATTCGAATATACTCTGTCCAAATAAAAAGCGGTTGACACTCGAGCAATTAATAATTTAAATAAAACAGATAAAAATGATAAAACAGATGGTACACTAACAAACAGTTTTTTCATAAGTGAAAAGCGGTGCTGTAACTCTCTTAATAAGAAACATGAATCAATTACTTACAGAGTACGAAAAGAAAAGCATTCAAGTAGAAGTAGATTTAGAAGTCGAGCTGCTTTCGCTGATTTCATGGAGAAGTACTGTAAGAGCCACAACGAACGCATAATCGATTTCCGGGTGCACAGTTATTGAATACGTATCCTTCCTCGACAACACGTTCGAAACCGTATATTTACGCGATATCTGCACCCAATAAATTATGATGAAACCCCATAGAAATAAGAATTACGCCTATAATATGAAGACTATATATATATGCAGGTATCATACCTCTGCAATGGCACTTGCACCTTGATAAATTGTACAGGACCGCTGTAAGTAGCTACTTTTCATTTTGAAATCACTAGTCTTATTAGAACCCAAATATACGTTCAGAGACGTTGTCCATTGCCACACATTAGACCTGCGCGCTGTAAAAAGCAGATTATGTTCGTCTGTTCCCTCGCCGCGGTATGCTTCCCACGTACCGCGAATGGTCAGCATCTGCCATGAGATAATAGTGATCAGGCTTTAAATCCTTTGTATGCAAAAATTTTGCCTACTCTAGTCTCACTTTACACTTGATCAAACTTAACTCTGCATTTAAATCCATTTAACCCTGCTTCAACAGGAATCAAATCTTCTTACAAAAATTATTCTAAGAAAATATTTACATGTAACACAATCTAAATTTCGTGATAGATATAAGATAAGATCAATTTGAACCAATTATTACCAGAATTTGAATCTAATTTAAATCTAGACTTACTAAGCTCTCAGAGATATCAAATCTTCTGGACCTACCAAGCCCTAAGTCTACTGAAATATCAAAACCTTTGGACTTACCAAACCTTCGGTATCAAATTTTTTAAACTCTGGACTAACTAAGCTGTCAGAGATATCAAATCCTCTGGACCTACGAAGCCCTAAGTCTTCAGAAATATCAAATCCTTTGGACTTACCGAGGCTTCGGTATCAAATTGTTTTAACTCTGGATTACCAAGTTGTCAGAGATATCAAATCCTCTGGACCTACCAAGCCCCCAGTCTTCAGAAATATCAAATCCAAGCTTACGGTATCAATTTTCTTCAGAAATATCAAATCCAAGCTTACGGTATCAAATTGTTTTTAAAGATGTAAGCAAAATTAAATTTGAGAACAAGTTTACATTTCATGAAATTTAATTTAATCTCTTTTAACTTTACATACTATTTCGGTATCGATTTTTCTAAAGATGTAAGCAAAATTTGAGAACAAATTTACACTTCAAGAAATTTAAACTCTATAGGCTTCTAAATTCAAACTCTATAGACTTCTAAATTCAGAGTGTAAAAATTTATTTAGTTTACCTTTGCTTTTCACCTATCTGCACAATTCTTGGCGATAATAACGATATCGAAAGAAAGAAATTTAGATTAGAAGAGTATATACCTTTCTCCTCATGGTAAGAAGCGGAACCCCGGCTTGGTCCCTCAGGATCCGTTTCTCTCCGAAGCTGAATGCCGGGCCTTCCACGGTGAAAAGCAGGTTTCCAACACTGTCCAAAGCTTTGAAATCGTCGGGGCTGAAGCTAATGCCTCCCCTCCTCTGTAGAGTTAGTTGAGAAGGGTAAGGCGCACAGAATTGCTGCCCAATCACTGCTAAAGATCGATTGTTTGGCCCTGGTAAACTCTGGGGTTGGGGTTTCTGCGTCTGCATAATGACGATTTTCTTGGGAAAAGCTCTTGTCCGATTGGATTTAGATTATCTTTGCTCTTTGTCGGTGTATTTCTCTTACAAGTTCGATACTCATCTTCAACCCTTCTCTGGTCTTTTATAGGATGAGATCGCATCGACCTTTTCAGGATGATCAATACCTTGACTTTGAAGTTTGAACAGAATTGTTTAGGCGGGCCTGGTCTTGGTCTTTGTTGACAGGCATTCAATCCTTCCGGGCCAAGTAAAGGCTGTATCCAATGCCTCTCATCCAGCCAGGCAGCTTCATCATCAACAACATCATGTATTTTCATATGGCACGGGTAAATCAATAATGTCAACGAAAGCAACCGACACGAAGGCTCCGACTCTCCCAAATTAATGGCGTGGATAACTGCTAATCGAATTTTATTATTATTAATTTTTTCAAATTTTAATCTTAAAAGTTATAATTTTAAAAATTTAGTTTAGCATTATATTAATTCTTATTCTTTTAATTTTGCTAAGATTGTTATTATTTAACTAAAATTCAAATAATCATTTAATCACTCTCTCTTTTTTCCAAGGCCGGAAGGCATTTGCGGGTCAAATTCGCGTTTGGAATTCTTTCAATCTTATACATTTGTGGTTTTGCTTTTGTTTGATCGTGGCGCCTTTGCTTTTGCTTACAAATGCGTATTTCGAATATCTAATCAAGAATTGGCTACACTGCTGTTATAACCGGGTATTTATCCTCATGAACATAATCAAGAATGCATTTGAAAATAAAAATATATATGCAGATGTATAATCCAATAATATACAACGGAAGCAAATATTATTCAAGGATTCAATATGTTCATAATAATTTATAAAACAAATACATTGCAGAATTAACACCAGAATACTTTTCTTGAAAATGAGCTACCCTGGAAACTAGCTATGTCACTGCAACGTTCCACCCAACCATAGGTCAGTTGTGCTCATCAATCTCTCAGCGCAACTGCCACCCCCGAGCTCGGCATGATTTCCATAAGGAACCAGGAAACAACAGGATTGCACATAGCAAAAAACACATCAAGGTTCAACGAAGCCAATCCATAGTTCGGTTTATCAAGATGCTAAGGCAATGGAAAGGAAGAATTGCTAAGCTAGTGAGCTCAACCACAAAGCTATGGACACCTGCACAAGATTAATCTAGATTGGCCTCCACAATACCTATACACCCAACACAAGGAATTATTCCCTTCACTGCTACACAGTCCCTCAAGCCATACCTTCCCTTCCAGTGTTTTCCTGGGTGTGCATAGAATATTAGCCAACCCCTCTTGGTTTTTTTGTGAGGTTCCTCTGTTCACTAGGTTTATCAAGCCAATTCTCAGCCTATTCCACTCCTAAGTCTTACTTACAGTTCAGACCAAAGCAAGGATGCACATAACAACAAACAAAAGTGATGGGCATGAAGGAAAAACGTCTTGGCAACAAAAAACGAATTGGTAAATGGGGAAATCAACCCTGGGTGAGCAATTCGATTTCAGAACACGTTCATGGCCATTACGGGGACAAAAACGACCTCTACAAACCCCAAAATCGTGAATCTCTTCTCCCATTCACTGTGCAATACAAGAACAAATTTCCAGCAAAGGATAGATGAGGAAAATGCCCTAGCTAGCTCCCACTGCATGAGGAAGAGAAACACATAGGTAAGGAATGGAATGGGCACCCATTTTTGGGTGTTTTCTTGTGCCATAAGCAAAAACACGTTTTTCCAAAATTGATGACTTGCCCCAATATGAAATTGACTGCCATACCTCTCCATTCCTAATGCATTAACTGCCTCAACCAACTTCTGGAAGAATTAAATGATTGGGTGCATAAGACAAGATGGGTAGTTGAGAGTTTATGGGTTCTCTCATTGACATTTGGCTTTACACTACTGGCTCAAGGGTTTGAAAATTTTCCCTCCCTATTCCTTGTGAAATCATGTCCCCATCTCTTTGTTGCATTACATAGCTAGTTGTGGGTATTTTATTAAATTGCATATTTACATGATGTCTCATTTTATATTGTGCATGGCTAGCACTAAAACCATATGCATCGATTTTACTTACCAATACATAAAAACGCTAAATCAATGGCAGGGCCTTGACCTTGAGCTCCTCACCATGATTTAATAATGATATTGACATCATTTACAATTTGAATGCAATAGGGGTCAAAATCGGGATATTACATCCCCCCCCCTTAATTTAGCATTGTCCTCAATGCTCTTCAAAATTGAACAAAAATGGATGTGCCATTCTCATGGCATCCTCTAACTCCCATGTAGCCTCATCGGGACAATAGTGCTTCCATTGCACCTTTACTCGTCCAACGGCTTGATTCCGGAGCACTGTTACCTTCTTGTCTAGGATGCACAATGGCTCGGTTTGGAACTCTCCCTCGAGTTCCACCTGGATCACATCCAATTAATCACATGGTTAGGATAATGTACATATTTCTTAAGCAAAGAGACATGAAAAACATTATGAGCTCTAGTGCTAGCAGGAAATGCAAGTCTATATGCAATTGACCCTATTCTTTCGAGCATTTCAAATGGCCCACAATATGTAGGTGATAGCTTGGCACAACTCCAAAGCTTCAAGGAACTCTTCATTGGGCTCACTATAAGATAAACATGATCCCCAACACTAAACTCCTTATGCACTCTATGCTTATTTGCATAGCTCTTATGTCTATCTTGGGCTACTTTTAAGTTCTGCTTGATCTTTGCAACCTATTGCTCCATTTTCTTAAGCAATTATGGACCAAGCACAATTCTATTAACTGGATTGTCCCAAGTCAATGGTGTCCTACACCTTCTTCCATATAAAGCCTCATATGCACTCATTCCCAGTGATGCTTGCTTCCCGTTATTATATGAAAACTCTACCAAGTGTAAATAATCCTTTCACTTGGATGCTTTGTCCATTACATACATGCGAAGCATGCTTTCAAACACCTGATTTACTTTCTCTATTTGTCCATCGGTTTGAGGATGATAGGCGGTGCTAAAGTTCAACTTTGTACCAAAATATGCAAAAAGACCCTTCCAAAAAATTTGAAGTAAACTTGGTATTCCTGTCAGAAATTATTGCCTTAGGCAATCCATGCAATCTGAAAATTTCCTTCATGAAAATCTTTGCAATGACATCAGCTTTATATGTGGAATTGACCGGTATAAAATGTGATTCCTTTGTTAACTTGTCCACCACAACCATGATGGAATCATGTTGTCTCAAAGTCATAGACAACCCTGTAATAAAATCCATGGAAATGACTTTCCATTTCCATTCCGAGATTGGCAAAGGTTGCAACAAACCTGTTGGGTGTTGATGTTCAACCTTCACCTGCTGACATTTCATGCACTTAGAAATATACTCAGCAATGCCCTTTTTCATTCCCGGCCAAAAATACTGCTTTCTGGCTGTAGCAATTGTTTTCTGATATACTGGGTGACTAGAATATGGAGCTTGATGGATTTCATCCATTACAATCCTCCTCAAATCTGCCAAATTTGGAATATAAATTCTATTCTTATAAGTAAGAAGTTCGTCTCCTTCCAATTGATATCCTTCGTACTTCCTTTCAAGGTTTTGCTACTGCAACTTGTCCTTTATCTGCACGTACACTTCATCCTCTGCAATATGGTTAATAATCTGCTGCCTCAAATCTGGTTGGCAAGTACTAAGAGATGCCACATGCATTTCATGTACCTTCCTGCTGAATGCATCAACCACCTTGTTTTCTTTTCCATTTATGTGTTTGATCTCAAAATCAAATTCACACAAAAATTCCAGCCATGTAGCTTTCCTAGCATTTAAAGTTGACTGATCAAACAAGTATTTCAGACCACAATGGTTTGTCCTTAGCTCAAATTTTTTTCCGAATAAGTAATGCCTCCACATCTTTAGAGCATGTACTATGGCTGCAAGTTCTAAATCATGAGTAGCATAGTTTTTCTCACGCTCCTTCAACTTTCTTGACTCATAGCATACCACGTGGTTGTCTTGCATAAGAACTCCTCCAAGTCCTTAATTGCATGCATTGATACACACCACAAAGTCTTTTTCTGGGTCTACAATTTTCAAAATTGGTGCACTCGTAAGAAAATTCTTCAACTATTGAAAACTTTCCTCACATCTTGGTGTCCATTCAAAATTTATCCCATTCTTTTTGCAAGGAAGTGATTGATTGTTCAACCTTGGAGAATCCTTCAATGAACCTCCTATAGTACCCGACAAGTCCCATAAAGGATCTCACATCTATCACATTTCTTGGAGTTGGCCAATTCATAATGGCCTCAATTTTCTCAGGGTCCACATATATTCCTTCGTCTGAGATAATGTTACCCAAATAATGAATTTTATCTTTATACAAGTCACATTTTCTCAACTTTGCATACAACTTATGCTTCCTTAGCAATTTCAATGTCATTGTTAAATGTTTTTCATGCTCTTCTTCATTCTTAGAATAAATAAAAATGTCATCTAGGAAGACAAGAACAAACTTGTCCAAATACTTGCTAAAAACACTATTCATGAGACACATGAATGTAGCTTGTACATTTGTGAGACCAAATGGTGCCACCACAAACTCATAGTGTCCATACCTTGTTATAAAGGTTGTCTTATGAATACCTTCCTCTTTGATACTTACCAGATGGTAACCAAACCTCAAGCCAATTTTTGAAAATGCTTTTGCTCCTCTCATTTGATAAAAAAGGTCGTCAATTCGAGGTAATGGGTATTTATTCTTCATAATAACTTTGTTCAACTTCCTGTAGTCAATACATAACCTGAGTGTCCCATCTTTCTTTTTCAAAAATAGAACTAGTGCTCCCCATGGGGACACACACTTGGCCCAATATATTTCTTTTCCAACAACTTTTGTAACTGCATTTTTAGCTCTAGTGATTCTGGTGTGCTCATCCTGTAGGGTGTCTTGTACACTAGTGCAACTCTCGGCACAAGTTCAATTGTAAAATCAACTTGTCTCTTTGGAGGAAGTCTTAGAATCTCATCAGGAAAAACATCCTTGAATTCTTGCAATACTGGATAGTCCTCCAACTTAGGAGTTTCATTTTTAGTTTCCTCTAAAACATGGGCTGCATACAATTGGCAACCTTTCCTACAGAACTTCTCCAATTGTATTTCCCAAACCTGCCTAACAAAAATCACCTTTGGAATGCCTCTTACAACCCTTGGGATTCCTTCTTCATCCATGCATTCAAATGTCTTGTTGTAGTAGTCAAGCTTAACTTTGTGTGCTTCTAACCATTCCATTCCAATGAGGATATCATAGGAACCAAGTGGTAGAATATTCAGGTTTGCATAAGTGTGCTCATAAGGTTTGGTAGATTCTGGTGTGCTCATCCTGTAGGGTGTCTTGTACACTAGTGCAACTCTCGGCACAAGTTCAATTGTAAAATCAACTTGTCTCTTTGGAGGAAGTCTTAGAATCTCATCAGGAAAAACATCCTTGAATTCTTGCAATACTGGATAGTCCTCCAACTTAGGAGTTTCATTTTTAGTTTCCTCTAAAACATGGGCTGCATACAATTGGCAACCTTTCCTACAGAACTTCTCCAATTGTATTTCCCAAACCTGCCTAACAAAAATCACCTTTGGAATGCCTCTTACAACCCTTGGGATTCCTTCTTCATCCATGCATTCAAATGTCTTGTTGTAGCAGTCAAGCTTAACTTTGTGTGCTTCTAACCATTCCATTCCAATGAGGATATCATAGGAACCAAGTGGTAGAATATTCAGGTTTGCATAAGTGAATAGCCCATCCATATCTAATGGACATTTCTTTATGATTTCACTAACTTTTCTCTTGGTTCCAGTGGGTAGTTGAACTAACTATGATTTTCTATGCTTTATTTTCTTAAAAGCACAAATCTCAACAATTTTAGTTGTGATATAATTGTGAGTAGATCCAGCGTCAACTAAAATAGAAATAGATTGCTTAGGAATCTTACCTTCAACTTCAACCACAGTTGATTGATGATCTTCTTGGCAGTTCTCTAGTGCTGCATAGATTCTAGGGATGGTCCTCGCCACTTGACCCATAGTTTCAACTCCTTGGATGTTGTCAACTTGACTTACATTCCCATTTCGATGCGAACAGTTCCTAAGGATATGGTCTCCTCCATATCCCCAACATTGAAGTGGTTCTCTTGGCTCCTTTGGATCTCTTGGCTTGTCTCCCATCATTTTGGATGGCTTAGTCACAGCTTGTGATGACTACCTATGCTGGTTTCAGAAGTGAGAGGGTTTGAAACATTTCTTCCTTTGGTCAAACTTTTCATTCTTCTTGTCCTTCCATGCCTTATTGAAATTAGGTTTTCTTTTGTTTTGATCATAGCAATACTTGGCCTTCCTTATTGCCTCTTCTAGAGTTCGAGGTTCATAAAATTCAATCCTATCTTTATATGACTGAGGTAGCCCACTTAGAAAACGTGAAATTTTCACCTTATCATCTCGAATAAACTTGACATACCTCAGCAGTTCCAAGAATTTGTTTGCATATTCTTCGATGGTCAATTGTCCCAATTTCATCTCATGGAACTCTTTAATCTTATCATCATAGTACCATTCAGAGAGGTACTTCTACTTGAAATACTTCTTGAATTGATTCCACACAATCATTCTTTCATTGATCTTCTTCACTTTCTTGAGGTGCTCCTACCATATAGATTCTCTTCCATTTAAGTTGAACATGGTTACCCTTGCCTTCATATATCTAGAGTAGTCTTGGACTTGGAAATAACTTCTCATCCCAAGAAGCCAAGCTTCAACTTCTTGACCAGACTTTACCTCACCATCAAATGTAGTAGGCTTTTCCTTCTTAAATTACCCATATGAATTGTTTTTATAATGCCTCTTCCTATTACTCCTGTGAGATGAAGAGCTTGAACCCCCAAAGGATTCTTCAGAGTCAGATGATCTACTAGAATATATTTCTGGATTATATGTTCTATCTCTAGAAACTCTTCTTGAGCTATTGGACCTCTTGCAGGAATTTCTCCTTGAACTACTCCTACTCCCTTCTAGATTTGTTGTTTGATGCCCAGAGTTTATTTGCCTTTGGATGTCTGTCAAACTCTGTAGCATGGATGCATTAAAATTATTTTGTTCTTCTTGAGCTTTAATCATCCTTTCATTATCTTCTTTGCAACTTTGCAACTCCACCCTTAGGCTCCTCGTGGTGGTTGCAATATCTGGGGGAATCTCTTGATTTCTTCTCCCATTGGATTCTGTTTCAACATTCTCAAACTGTATGTTTTCTGCCATGGAATCCATCTCAGGCTCATAGGGATCTTGCCAATCACTCATGATGTTGATATTCTTGGCCCAGCCAAGACCAAATTTTCCAAATTACACTATGTGGAATGTTGCCTTTGATGTGACTATGATTCTGCAAAATGTGTTCATAAACACAATTGTTCGCTGCATGATAGTCTCACAAATTTATAAATTTCTTACCTTCATTTGGAAAAATGCTATATTGACAACTTGTCAAAACATATACTTTTCTCATAATCAACAACTATCTCAGGGGGACAACGAGGGTCAAGGGGGCTTTCCTCCTTGTCTCGACATCCTCATTTTTTTTTTGTAAACCTTTTGATTTCGTGCAATCTGGTGCATAAGTTCAAGACCATTTTCAAATTTTCAGGCACCTCCAAATCTCATTGAAAAACTGGCTTGAATTTCTCTGTTTCAACGGACTTATCATTTTTCCTTCGATCAATGAACTTATTGATTTTCTCCGACATGTTGGTGCAACTCACCTTTTTTTTTCCGACGTATCGGCAAAACTCGCCAAGTTTTTTTGACACGTATCGGCGCAAATCACCTTTTTGAGCCAATCAACAAAACTCACCAAACTTTTCCGATGGATCGGAAAAACTCGCTAAGTTTATCCGACGTATCGACAAAACCCAACTTTTTCTTTCGACATGGAAATTTCAACCACTTCAAAAATATTTGAAAATTTTTCTTTCTTTCTCGACAAACTCACCAGTTTATTCCGACATGTGTCGGAAAACTCAGATTAACTTGTCGACGTATCGGAAAAACTCGCCAAGTTTTGATAACATGGAAATATTCAAAAACACTTAGATTTTTTTGTCTTTCTTTCTGACATCAGCGAAACTCATCCATTTCCTCCGACATGTGTCGGTAGACTCAACTTAACTTGCCGACATATCGGCAAAACTCTCCAAGTTTTTTCTGACATGTCTATACTTAATTTTTTTTTGAAAAAAATTCTTTCGTTTCTCTAACATCGGCGAAACTAAACTTTTCACGTCGACACGTATCGGCGAAACTTAGCCAACTCAGTCGACATTGAAAATTTTCAAAAACACAGAGAAATTTTTTTGTTTTGTGGTGATCTCGGCAAATATTGCCAACATGTATCGACAAAACTCAGCCTTTCCCGGCGACACGTATCGACATAACTCACCCAACTCAACCGACATTTATCGACGTAACTCAGCCAAATCAACGGACATGTATCGACGAACTCAGCTTAACTCATTGACACAGACATGGACACAATTTTTAAAAAACACTTTGATTTTTTTTTTTGAAAATTTCTATCTTTATCTGCTGACTAGTGCTCAACAGGGGTGATCTTACCTATGTCAACTATTCAACTTGTCTCATCTAGGCCCAATGATGCAACCTGTGGGCTCTGATACCACACTGCCACATCCACTCCCCTCTCGTCCAGAGAGAGAGGATGTGACTACACCGTTGTCATAATTGAGCATTTAGCCCCATGAACATAATCAAGAATGCATTTGAAAATAAAAATACATATGCAGATGCATAATGCAATAATATACAACGAAATCAAATCTCATTCAAGTATTCAATATGTTCAGAGTAAGTCATAAAACAAATACATTGCAGAATTAACACAAGAGAATACTTATCTTGAAAATGAGCTGCCCTAGAAAACTAGCTATGTCGCTGCAACATACCACACAACCATAGGTCAGTTGTGCTCATCAATCTCTCAGTACAACTGCCACTCCCGAGCTGGGCATGATTTCCACAAGGAACTAGGGAACAACATGCTCACACATAGCTAAAAACACACCAAGGGTCAGCCAAGCCAATCCACAGTTGGGTTTATCAGGATACTAAGGAAGTGGAAAGGAATAATTTCTAAGCTAGTGAGCTCCACCATAGAGCTATGGACACCTACACAAGATCTATCTAGCTTTCCCTCCACAATACCTACACACCCAACACAAGGAATTATTCTCTTCATCGCTACACAGTCCCTCAGGCCATACCTTCCCTTATGATTGTTCTCCTAGGTGTGCATAAAATATTAGCCAACCCCTCTTGATATTTTTGTGAGGTTCCTCTCTTCACTAGGTTTATCAAGCCAATTCTCGGCCTCTTTGACTCCTAATTCTTACTTATAGTTTAGACCAAAGCAAGGATGCACATAACAACAAACACAAGTGTTGGGCATGAAGGAAAAACGTTTTGGCAACAAAAAACAGATTGGTAAATGGGGAAATCAACCCTGGTGATAAATTCGATTTCAGAACACATTTATGGTCATTACAGGGACAAAAACAGCCTCTACAAACCCCAAAATTGTGAATCTCTTATCCCATTCGTTGTGCAATACAAAAATGGATTTCCAACCATGGATAGATGAGAAAAATGCATAAAACGTGAAGGAAAATGCCCCAACTAGCTCCCGCTGCGTGAAGAAGAGAAACACATGGGTAAGGAATGGAATGGGAACTCATTTATGGGTGTTTTCTTGCCCCATAATCCAAAACACATTTTTCCAAAATTGATGGCTTTCCCCAATATGAAATTGATTGCCATACCTCTCCATTTCCAATGCATTAACTGCCTCAACCAACTTCTGGAAGAATTAAATGATTGGGTGCATAAGACAAAATGGGTAGTTGAGAGTTTATGGGTTCTCTCATTGACATTTGGATTTACACTACTTGATCAAGCATTTGAATAATTTCCCTCCCTATTCCTTGTGAAATCATGACCCCATCTCTTAGTTGCATTGCATAGCTAGTTGTGGGTATTTTATCAAATTGCATATTTACATGATGTCTCATTTTATATTGGGCTTAGATAGCAATAAAACCATATGCATCGGTTTTACTTGCTGATACATAAAAACACTAAATCGATGGCGGGGCCTTGGCCTTGATCTCCTCACCATGATTTAATAACGATATTGACATCATTTCCAATTTTAATGCAATAGGGGTCAAAATCAGGATATTACAACTTCTCTACTATTAATTTTGTAAATGCAAATGATGTTTTATAATGGAAATGGAGATGGTGTTGAGGAGCAATCTCTCATGGCTTGGAAGTTTCCCAACCATCTTGTTACTTGAGCTATAATTTTGTGTATCACTTGTGCCAGGACGATTTTACCTGTAGTCGCTTAGAGATTCTATGAATTCCTCATCCACACTATTATGAATAAAAAACACATAAATAATATAAAAATAAATAATTAATAATTAATACTAAATAAAAATAATAATAATCCCTAAAAGTTGCAACTCTTTACAAAGAGTTACTTGTGCCCTTTTAAAAGCCTATATATGTTGGCTCTTCTATTTGTAATATATCATATCTTTTATCAAATATATGTTATTATTAATATTCCAGGTATAGACTATTTGTATCATATCTCTTATCAAATATATATTATTATTATTATTCTGAGTATAGACTATTTGTATTATTTACATTGGATATTCTGATAAAAAATAAGTTTTGTTTATACCAAGTGGTATCAAGCCCTTCTTGGGCATTCGTTGATACTGGATTTTGGCCAAGTAATTACTTTAGGAGTTTCTCCAAAAAGAGTCTAAATTTGTTAGTTCGATGTTGTTTTTATCCTTCACGATTTCACCCACTCCCCAACATTCGCTCACTACCACCTCACTTTTCGTAGTTGCTCTGCTTCCACTCACCAGCCATCGTTTGCTCTTGCTTTTTCTGCCTATTCATACCTCCTCTCAAATATTGCGACCACTATCCACTTCCTCTACCACCTCCATACACTCCTCTACCCTACGCTCCGTTATCTCCACTCTAGCACCCCACATCCCTCTCCATTTTCTACAAATTTTAAACCCTATCTCTTGTTCATCAAATTTCAAAAAGTATTATAATAATATTATTAATAATAGGTATTAGCATAAAATTTTTCAAATCCCCAATTCAAAAATTATTATAAAATAGTGTTATTATTTATAATAATAATACGTTTAAAACCCTAAAATACTTTTTTTTACGGAGAACTACATTTGGGTTCTTGCACTTTTGTGCCTAATTATTATCAAAGAGTAAAAAAAAGCATTGAAGCCTAATATTTATTAGTGGACTTTTGACTAAAATATTGATGAAATGAAATGGAGTCTTGTGGGCGAAAACAAGGAAGATTGCCAACCACTTCAAACATTTATGTTTCAATGTTATTTAAAATAAAAGAAACAATCGAAGGAAAATATATTAATATTTTATTATTCTTAATGATAGCAATAATTATATTAGTGATGAATTCACTAACAAGTTAATGATTCCTGAGTCAAATATGGGTGAAAGGTTAGACTTCTGGGATAAGAAACAATATGAAATAAGTTATTTACAATTAAATATTGAAGATTATAACTTCATATCACGATTTGTCGTTAGATCCTCGTGGAATAATGACCGTGATTTAATTTTGGGATTACCTTGGTTAGAAACATTATGGACTTTAATCTTAAATGTTGAAAATAAGTTTCTAACATTCCCCTACAACAAGAAGAAAATCACACCGCAGGACATTAACGTGAAGTTTGAATCAGAATTTGTGTCATCCGAAAACTTTAAAGAAATATCAAAGGTGATTTTGCGGGGAAATGAGAAATCAATACAGACTATACAGAAATAATTCGACACAATTATCGCAGATAAAGAAGGAGAGATCTCTCGTCTAAGAGATCATAATTAGAAATTACTTCTTTAAATCAAGAAAGTGAAGGATAAATCTCAACGCAATCATAATTTAGAAGAGGGTAATGACATCTTAAAAAATAATTATCAGGAAAGGACAAAGAAAGATTTTCCCTAAAAGGGTTAATCGGAAATTGCTAGAACAAATAAAAAAACTTAAAAGAAAGAGAGCATAAAAATCAAGATAATCAAAATGAATTCGACAAGTCAAACTATAACGAAGAACTCTCATGCTTAAGGAAACTTAGTCAGGACATACTTATACAAGTTAGGAAGCTAAATCATGAGAATAAATCTTTACAAGAAAATCTAGATTGCAGAGGATCAATTATAGACAAAGAAACAATGATTGGCACAATAGATAAGTCATCAAAGGCTAAAATTCAAACATCAGAAAAGGAAACCAATATAGAGTTTGTCAATTTGCTCAAATTCAAAAGAATGATCATATGGTCACATTGCTACAAGCATCACAAGAATATGGTTCCAAAAGACAATCCCATGAGATTAGAATACCTTATCGCCATCCAAATCACAAAAATCATTATGACCAATGACAAGGTCAAAAGGAACATAAACAAATTCAGTATGATATCAAAAGAGAATGAGGACAACATCAATAAAATTTGTGGGATTAAAAAAAGATAGGTCCTATCCAAATAAATGATAAACAAACAATTACATTAAAGGTAAATCTTAGATGGACCACTTCATAAATGACACAACATTTCCATACACTATTTAAAAGAACATATCATCTCATTTTGTCAAATGACGCAACTACCAACACACAATGTCACGAGAAAGAATTACAAGCAAGAACAAGAGATAAAAGCTTTCCATAATCATGCTTTGAGTACAAATCATCTCTAAGAGGAAGGCAATGTTATTGCAATAAAAAATACATAAATAACATAAAAATAAATAAATAACTAATAACTAATAATTAATACTAAATAATGATAATAATAATCCCTAAGAGTTACAACTCTTTACAAAGAGTTACTTGTGCCCTTTTAAAAGACTATATATGTGGGATCTTCTATTTGTAATATATCATATTTNGTTTCCCCTAGAAACATGTTTGACTAAAGTCCTTGTGTATGTCTATAACTGGGAACCTAAAGTTGCATTTGGAGGTCAAGTTTGCTAGGATTCATTGACTGAGTTTTGAAGCTGAGGACGTGACCCCTGAGTGAAGAACTTGCTTCTTAAAGTTCTCAAATGGGATCCATTTTGGATGAGAAGGTGTTTTCATCACTAATTAAATATGCTAATCCAACCAACATGTATTTCCCTCCACATAAATGATGTTTCAAGAGAGCAGAAGATATCCCTAATCTAGACCTTTTTCCCACATAACCAAGGAGAAAGGATGACATCCTACATGAGAAAGTGTTAGTTGGAAAGTAGATAGGTATTTGGCCTAAATCTAGAGTATGAATGGCTAATGAGAAGTGGGCGTTGAAGGTTTGTAAGATATTTGGATTTGTCTTGGAAATAGTTTTCTTCCCATTTTTATTTGATAAAAAATCAAAGAGACAGGATGTTTAGATCAAATTGTTATTTTAAAGGGTCCAACGATTTGATCCTCTTTTATTGGACTATTTTTTATCTATAAATGGATATTACTATAGCCCTCGTGTGGTTAGGTTGTCGCATCTACTTGTTTTCCTTCGGGATGATTCCACCCTTAAAGATATTGGAGACAAGATGGGTTGTGCTATTAGCAAATATAAGCAAAAAGGAGGAATCTATTCTTGTGCCAAAATTTGTGTGAAAATAGTATTGGAGAAAGGAATTATGGAGGTGATAAATATCAATATGGCATGATGGCGCTATCTACAAGCCCTTAATTATTGGAAGATCCCTTTCAAGTGCATGTATGTTATGAATATGGACACTTGTAAAGAAATTATCAAGATCCCAAGAAACTTAGACTTCTCTAAAGTAGACTCAAAACCAAAACAATGAAGCAAAGTAGGATTCATTTAAAAGGAAGCTTCCAAAATGAATAGGAATAATAAGACTAAAGGATCATCATACTTTAAATATACTCAACCTAGCGCATCTACTAGAAACATATGGGTGCTCACACAAATTTGGTTCCACCTTTTAGTGCCACTTTAGAAATCAGAAACGCACTTCTGAAATGTAAAATCCACAATGCATATGCATTATTGATGCTACGTTCGGAAATCCCGATCCCAAAGACGAGGCTAAGGTTAGTTAGTAGATATCGCATGTGCGTTTTTAAATTTTTACATATTGCATATGCGATATTGAAAACTAAGAAAAAAATAGAACAGAGGCCGCGAGCCTCAATTTGTTATTTGCACAGTGAGCTAGATATCGCGAAGGTGAAATACCGCACCAGCATTTTGCGTTAGAGCATTTGGAGGTGGTTGTGGAGGTGGCTTGGCTCAAATGGAAGGTAAGTACTCATATCATCCACATTTGTATTCAATATTTGTTTGTTTTTGTTAATTTCATAGTTTTTATAATTGTTAAAAACTTAAAATGAGTTTAATAAAAAAATTGAATTAAATCAAATAATGATATATTAAAAAAACTTGTAATTCAATGTGTTAATCTTAACAGATAACAGGAATGTTCAAGATATTGTGCAAAATTAACCAAAACCAAACATAAACCCAAACACGAACCCAAACACGGACACAAACCCAAACACAGAGGGGGAACAAGACCACAATTCCCAAATTCTGGCTCGTTTGGGTGCATTGAGGCGCCTTAGCTCATCTTTTAGAGGGGGGAATCATTTGAGACAATATTTAGCCGAGGCATTGTACACCGTAACAAACAAAATTGTCCATGCCCAAGGAGCTTTATACAACATTAGCCCGTACATAGAATCCACGAGGAAATACTATTTTGATGGTTTGAGTTATAAAGACATCAAAAACCTAAAGATTACAAAAGACCAATTGTTTTCATTATTTCGGGATCCTAGCACCAGATTGGTTCCACCCACTAGTTGAGCACACATTTCCATAGACTAGTGTGTGGAACCAAATATTAAAGCCAATTGGATGGATCGTTGGTATATGGTCTTCGATGAAGACCCTCATTGGAATAGGGACATCCCATTTTATTTCCTGAGGAAGTTGTATGAAAAATTCATCCTAGGGAAACATGTGAACTATTTCGATATTTTAGACTTCCAGGGTGTGGGTCATGGGATGCCCCAAGATAGGGAATGGGCTAGGACTGATTCTAACCGTGCGCCACGCCCTCCACGCACACCAAAACCCCTTCGGGTATATCCTCCTGCGGGTCCTGTGATTGATGAGACACAAGAGGCCTTATTTGACTTGGCAGATACATTGCTTCAGCATGGGACTGCTGTCCAAGGCAATGTAGGCCAAGGGGTTGGCACTTTTGAGGCCAACCCATCGCATAGTAAGGATTCATCTACAGATCACACTGGAGACGCAGAGTGTTCAGAGCGTCGTGTTACTCCACACCCTTGCACAACGTGTGGAGGCATATGCTATGGCCCTGCTTCAGAGTTTTAGGACGATGGATTACTTCGATTTGTAAGTAAAACTCAATATTTTAATATTATATTTTGTTTTATATCACAATTTTCAATTGTTTTGCAATTTATTTCTATTTAATTATCTAACAAATTATTTGAACAAATATACAGCTGGTGTCCCATGACACCCTAGATTCGCATAGTCCGTCAGTTGATGTTAAGAACATTGATGTAGCAGTCAATGCTGCATATGGGTTTGGTTCTTCACCATTAGTTGTAAGAACTATACTTTTTAATTTTCCATCGTTATTTACAGATTTATAGTAGATATTATAACATTCAATACATCCTAATCTGGATACAATATGTTTTATGCGGGTGAGTAGGATGAGTATGTTGAATCCCAGCCTAGTCCCTCTCATGCAGAGGAAGATTCCCAGACCCAGGTATTATTTTAAATATGATTTTAAGTATTCTTTTAATAATTCAACATCCATGCTTTTAATTTTTATATTTTTTCTAATTGTATCTTTATGTTTTGTTACGTAGCATGATATCTTATGGGTGACTCGCCTCTATGTTTCGATTTATTTGAAAAAATCATTTTTCGTCCATGTTGTATATGTCTCATTTTCTTTGTATTATTTGACATTGACATATGTTACTTTATGCAGGCATCTATTGAGCCAGTGGTGCTTGAAGAGCACCAAAGCGAGGTTGTTGGCGACCCACCTCTCCCCCCCCACCAGGTACATGTATGTTTTTCTTTATTTGAAAACATCATTTTCCATCCATGTAGTATATATGTCTCATTTTCTTTTTATTGTCTGAAATTGACATATGTTACTTTATGCAGGCTTCTAGTGAGGCATCGGTGCTTGAAGAGCAACAAATCGGTGACACACCTCTGATGATCCAACAAGTACGTTTATGTATCACTTCCTTTGTACGTTTATGTATCACTTTCTTTGATTTGGTGCTTGAAGAGCACCAAATCAGTGACCCACCTCTTCCCCCCCAATGTACATGTATGTCTCGATTTATTTGAAAAATTCATTATCCCTCCATGTAATATAGTTTTATTTGTATATGCAAGTATGTTTTTCATGCACCCATCGATTTGTTGATATTGGAATATATATATATTTTATGCAGATTGATAGTGAGAAAGTGGTGCTTGAAGAGCACCCAATCAGGGTCACTGCCAGTGAGGCACCATGACCCACCATTACTTACTCACGTATAGTAAGTAAAAATGTTATATTGGTTTGGAATTTGAACAAATGTACATAGAATTTTTATAGGTTGGTAAACTAACTTACAAATTTTGGATTTTCTGTAGTCTCCACTAATGCGACCTATCCCTCTTGTTCAGCGATGGGGATCACCAATGAGCAGTCGAAAAAGAAAGATAGACTTCTCCGAAGACATTGGCAGTGGTAACGAAAGGGGGTATAACTAGAATAAATGTATAGGGGAGATACATAGATGTAACTTTTTGTTTTTATACACACAGATGAACAGTTTGATCCACTATTTTGTATTATGGCCATGTGGCATGCCAATTTTTGTAACATTATTTTTATACATATATAATATAAAGCAAGGTTCAAATTTATACATACATTGAATTGATCTTGGAACATGATATGTGTTGTTCACCTATGTGATATAATGATATGTGTGGTTCACATGTGTGCTAGTATGAATGTCCAATACTTAAAGGAATAATTTATGACTCATCCAACTAAGATCAAGTAATGATTAAGTAAGTCATGGGAGATAATCAATAGACACCATAACCATAACCATACCATACAACTACCTAAATTTAACTATCATCAAATTTTTAACATTATGGCTATCCTCAACTTTTTAACATCTTAACCATACCATACACTACCTAAATTACATACACAAACATCATAACACTAAAATCATAACATCATAACCATACCACTAACTTTAACATCATGTACATGTGTTTCTACTTCTAAGTCATGCATGCATGTGTAATATACCATATCATACCTTACAATACCCTATGATACTAACATATCATACCATACTAACATACCAATATATCATATCATACCCTATGATACTAACATACCATACCATACTAATATACCATACCATATCATACCCTACAATACCCTATGATACTAACATCATACCATACTAACATCATACCATACCATACTAATATACCATACCATACCCTACAATACTAACATACCATAACATACTAACAGCATACTATACTAACATACCATACCATACTAGTTCTACATACCATACCATAATAACCTACCATACCATACCATACATTTACATGTGTTTCTAGTTCCATTTGATAACTTATAAAGAGGCCCATAAAACCCTAGTTCCGTCCACTAACTTGTCAACCCTAGTGATAGCATGCAATTTGTAGTACATAAAGCCCTAGTTGTTTTTCAATATGTTCATGTACATGTGTTTCTAGTTCCATCTCATAACTTGTAAAGAGGTCACTAAACCCTAGTTCCATATCATAACTTGTCAACTCTAGTGATAGCATGCAATTTGGTAGTTCATGAAACCCTAGTTTTTTTTCAATTTGTACATGTACATGTGTTTCTAGTTCCATATCATAACTTGTAAAGAGGTCACTAAACCCTAGTTCCATCCACTAACTTGTTAACCATAGTGATAGCATGCAATTTGGTAGTTAATGAAACCCTAGTTGTTTTTCAAATTGTACATGTACATGTGTTTCTAGTTCCATCTCATAACTTGTAAAGAGGTCACTAAACCCTAGTTCCATCCACTAACTTGTCAACCATAGTGATAGCATGCAATTTGGTGTTCATGAAACCCTAGTTGTTTTTCAATTTGTACATGTACATGTGTTTCTAGTTCCATCTCATAACTTGTAAAGAGGTCACTAAACCCTAGTTCCATATCATAACTTATCAAATCTAGTGATAGGATGCAATTTGGTAGTTCATGAAACCCTAGTTGTTTTTCAATTTGTACATGTACATGTGTTTCTAGTTCCATCTCATAACTTGTAAAGAGGTCACTAAACCCTAGTTCCATCCACTAACTTGTCAACCCTAGTGATAGCATGCAATTTGGTAGTTCATGAAACCCTAGTTGTTTTTCAATTAGTACATGTACATGTGCTTCTAGTTCCATCTCATAACTTGTAAAGAGGTCATTAAACCCTAGTTCCATCCACTAACTTGTCAACCATAGTGATAGCATGCAATTTGGTGTTCATGAAATCCTAGTTGTTTTTCAATTTTTACATGTACATGTGTTTCTAGTTGCATCTCATAACTTGTAAAGAGGTCACTAAACCCTAGTTCCATCCACTAACTTGTCAACCATAGTGATAGCATGCAATTTGGTGTTCATGAAACCCTAGTTGTTTTTCAATTTGTACATGTACATGTGTTTCTAGTTGCATCTCATAACTTGTAGTTCATAAAACCCTAGTTGGTTTTCAATTTGGTAGTTCATGAAACCCTAGTTGTTTTTCAATTTGTACATGTACACGTGTTTCTAGTTCCATCTCATAACTTGTCAAGAGGTCACTAAACCCTAGTTCCATCCACTAACTTGTCAACCATAGTGGTAGCATGAAATTTGGTGTTCATGAAACCCTAGTTGTTTTTCAATTTGTACATGTACATGTGTTTCTAGTTGCATCTCATAACTTGTAGTTCATAAAACCGTAGTTTGTTTTCAATATGTACATGTACATGTGTTTCTACTTCCATCTCATAACTTGTCAACCCTAGTGATAACATGCAATTTGTAGTTCATGAAACCCTAGTTGGTTTTCAATTTGTACATGTACATGTGTTTCTAGTTCCATCTCATAACTTGTAAAGAGGTCACTAAACCCTAGTTCCATCTCAGAAATTCTCAACTATAGTGATAGCATGCAATTTGTAGTTCATGAAACCCTAGTTGGTTTTCAATTTGTACATGTACATGTGTTTCCAGTTCCATCTCATAACTTGTAAGAGGCATGGTCAATGGTTTTGCAGAGTTGACCCACCAATGCAAGAGTTGCATTGAAGGAAACTGAGCAAAAACCTAGTTTACGAAATCAATGCACAATGAAGTCATTCGTCCTTGAAAACAGGAGGGAGAGGGCCACCTAGAGGTAATCGCATGCTAGGAGACCAACGGAGTCGACGGTTCTTCGATCCGACCTTTGGTTTTCGAGTTATGTCTAGTTGAAAGTCGCATGAAAATGTTGTTTAGGGACACTTGGTGACTTTTGGTCTAGGAGCGAAAAACATAAAGGAGCAGAAAAATTGCATGTCGTTGACTCCTGCAAGTGTGTATAGGCAAGGCCAATATGGGAACCCTACCAACACAACCACGGTTGAGGGTTTTCATGCATTGACCCACCAATGAAATAGTTGTAAGAGTTGACCTAGAAATACAATTAAATGTATATTAATATTAAAAACATCAAAAAATGTAAATTTCAACAACTCGAGAGCATGCTATTTTTTGATTTCTATTTGTTGGTGTCTAAAGAAACCGTTCTTGGCACCTCCAATGTGCCATAGATGGTGTTTGTATCCTAGGCACACGAAAGGCTAGACATTAGTACTCTCGTAAGAAAATAAAGAGAACCCAATGAAAATGTTCAAACATGATTTAAAGATAACTCACCTGAGGTTGTACGATCGTGTTTATAGTGTCCAGTATCCTATGAAGAATATTATGTCTATGAATGGTATTCGACAATCACAGGTTTATTACATTGGGAATAAACTAAGGCTAAATAATTGAAATTGTGCTTCAACATGCACTTTAAAGGTTAAATAACGCACCTGACAATGCACTCAGACGAGTAGGCCATCTGGATCATCTCTACTACTGATGGTGTCCATCAATCTTTCGTGCTCTATATGAGGTAGCAAGTATCGTACATGTGACCTATTTTTGTGACTAAGTGTGTACAACTTGATGTTTATACCAACTACTAGGTTGGTGAAGTGGTATACAATAGCTCCTGGTCTATAATCCTGATATACATACCCACCTTTCTTTTTCTGTTGTGTTGCAAGTGTCAAGTACTCCCCTTTTATAACCATCACGCCCGTTGGGAATTCAATATTTTCATCATCTCTAACAGGTTCGAGAATGGTTTGTTTCTCCTCTAAGAAACGTGCCAACCAATAGTCAGAACCCCATTCATTATTTTTTGGGGAAACCACTGCATATATCTGATCCGTGAAAGGAAATAGGTCGAGTTAACAATACATAAATGCAATTTCTTATTCAGGTTCTACTAATTTACTTTTTGTACCTCCTTGTATGAGATCCGATATGTGATCATAGTCTGTAGAAATATGTGTCTGATCATCTTCCAAATGGTCTGTTTCATTAACCTCATTGAAAATGGTGCCAAGTGTCACTCGATCCCATGTATCAACTGTATCTATATACTCACAATAATCCCATTCATCAATGCCACAGGAACTGCAAAAGAAATCCTTCAATCTTGTCCAAATTTGTAGGACCGAGTTGTCTGAGCTTCTAATTGAATGAAATTGTCGAGTTCCATACACTGTGTTCACCCAATGTGTTTGGGATTGGTCCACATTTTTTAGCTCCCAGAATATTCTCTGCATTAGGTGTTTCCTTGTTGCTTGTTCTCCCATGATAGACGCACACCATTTCACTATAGATGCAATGTCTCGAAAGCGAGCAGCTGTAAACTTCATCTCTTCCCTTCGAATGGCAGTTTTTATGCATGCACCAACACCATTGTGCTCTCCTTTTCCATGACCAGTTTCAAAGTAGTTCCATACATGTGGCACCTTGTATTTTATGTGAAAAAAACACAGCCATTCAAATACACATGCATTCTTGAACTGTCCAGCACAACCATCTGACCAAATGAAATGACGATAAAATGGTATATCCATAGCTATCACATGATAATAGAATAATTTAAAGCAATGCTGCACGTAATGGATGTCATGGGTCTGGTTGTCACTTATGTAGAAGTGAATTTCTTTTAGTATCATATGTTTCTCTTCATTGCTATCTGGCCCATTTCGATACATGATATGCACCATTATGCTCACCTGCTCTGAGTGATAGTCTTGACTTTGTATTTCATTTTATGGTTGTAGGGTGTAATTTTCCACAAAGTCAATCACTGATAGTATTGTTTTAAGAGGGAAGGTGTCCCGACATATTCTAAATTTCTCATCTTTCCATCGTGCCATATCGACATGTTGAATGTACTGTTGGATCTTTCCATGAAACTCTAAAATAAAATCACATACTTGCACCTGGTGTAAAAAATAAACAGTGTTATAAAACAACATAAAAATATGTGTACATGAATATTAATATGTCAATATTCAACAATTTACCTATGAAGTCACCAATTTAATCTTCCTTCTTTCTTTCCCATCATGCAGCTGATATGTCTCATACTGATAGTTCTGCTTCTTGACAATTGCATTCCCAAATGCTTGGTCTTCACTCTCATAAATGCAATCAGACCATAATGATAACCCGCCACAATTGTTACAAGAACCCTCTACACATTGTTTTAAGTAATGTGTCTTCCCATCTTGCCTCGGACACATTATGCTATGGATGAAATCTCTGGATGACATTGTCGGTACTGTACTTGAGCATTCTTGCACATGGTTAGGATGCAAAAAACGATGTATATGTGCAAATGTATGGTAATATAGGTCAAAATCTAATATGTGGTATATACAACAACAAGTGTTCCGGATGGTATTGATTATAACATACCAAGGCTTGCATTTTTCAAAATATCTTTGCCCGAGCCTTAGCTCTACATTGGCAACTTTAAACATCTCGAACAATTGAGTTTGTGTCATGTCAAGATAATGTTTAACACGAGGTTCATTGTTTCTAGAACCCATACAATGTTTTAAAACATCCTTCGTGTTAGAAGAAGGCCTAGTGTTATCGTGCCAAAACGTGTGCATTAGGCCCTTCACTGCTTCAACTAACTTCATGTCTTCTTTCCAAGGCAAACTACCGCTAAACGCCCATAATGTTTCCATTTGTCCCTCTACATCAAGGTTGTCTCTTCTTACTGGATATTTTTTAAGTGTCTTTGGATGTAAAGGCACAATTTGTGATGTGCATTTAAGTAAATGACGTTGTCTTATGGATCTAGATACAATTGATTCATCCAATACACGGCGAGACACATTACATTCCTGTGAACGAGTTTTTTTACCAATCGATGTGAATGCAGCAGCAATTGATTTAACAATGTGATTTCTTGATTCGATATTCTTCATTGTTCTTATGCCTAAATTTCTTCTAACAGTTTCCATATTTCTAGATTTAAGCAAAGCTAAAAAAAATTGGCATTTACCGACTTCAAATTTGTTATCAAAATATTGTTTCATTATTTGAGAACAATGACAAAGGATAGTGCATTTAGCCACCTTACCTTCCATGGAAGTCAATTCTCTCTCGTCCACTTGTATGTGTTTAGGAGTTCTCTTTCGTTTTGATGCTTCTTGCCGTTTGAAATGCTGGAGTGACGTTTACATCCATTATAGGCTGACAACTTCGATTAGGAGATTGAACCACCAACCATGGTTGTTGCTGAGTCACATTTACACCAGGAGTAACATAATTATTGAACTCTTCACAAGATTGTCCGTTTACTAATGGATCGATAATATCATCTTCCCTATAACCAACTTCCTTTAATGTTGCATTATCTTCCTGAGCCTCTACATCAGGTATATGTTGAGGGGGAATGAGAACTATTTGCTCATCTAATGAATGCCGATGATTTCTTGAATCTTCCCTCTTTTTTTCTTTTTTATTTTCAGCTTCTTCCGGTGTAAGCACCTTCCTTGTTGACTTCCGACCTCTATTACGTACATTCCCCATTGAAATCCACCCAAACTTGTACAAAACCTATGGATTTATGTAAATAATGATTAAATTGCAGGTTGAACAGTTCTCTGTGCGGGGGTTCAGAATAATTATTTCTTTTGCTACAGTAAACCTAGCCCACAACATGCAACCCAACATTTTTTATATAACACATATCGCATATGCGATACAATGCATGTCTGTTTTATCGCATATGCGATATGGATACAATGCTTTTTAATTAACGGGTAGTTTTTTATTACGTGATTTCCAAATCGCATATGCGATTTAGTGCATATCAAATATTAAACTTGACTTATCCGTGCTTATCAAATATTAAATATCAAATGCATATCAAACTTGGACTAAAATATGTTAAACTTCTATAACCTTACAATGGACCCCATACCAATGGTTAAGACCTCCAAACTTATCCTTGGACCATGGTAGTGTCTAAAGAACTATCTCTTGTATGGAAATATTCATAATGGTTCCTATATGACCATGGTCAACGCCTCCTGAGAAATATTCAATGCTTAAAATAGACTAATGGCACATATATCCCATATTAAGGCTAAATATCCCCTTTAAAGGGCATGTGTAGTGCTTTAAGACTTGTTTCTATTACAATGTTGTCCCATTACCATGGTTAAGACCCTGAGACCCATCCTTAGTGCATAAAACCTCATAATGACACCCATATCCCACTGAAGGCCAAATATTCCATCTATAAGGCATGTGTGTTGATTTAGGGACTTATTGTCTACTCTTCCATGACTATAGTTGTAGTCTAGAGACCCATCCCTCCCATCCAAAAACCTATAATGGCACCCTTATCCCATTATAATATCATTTAGACTCCCAATATTCCATCTAGACGGTCTATGGGGTGGATCATGGCCCAACATTACATTGGTTAAGAGTGGGGGGGGAGTCAAACGAGGGAGAGGAAGGTGTGAAAGGAATCATGGGAGGGAGGGATGGGTACGATCATGACGACTATGATGATGATGATGATGATGATGATAACGACGACGACGACGACGACAATGATGATGATGATGATGATGATGATGATGATAACGATGACGACGACGACGACAATGATGATGATGATGATGATGATGATGATCATGAATAGTATGACTATGATGACGAGGATTATGGTGATGATTACGATGATGAGGATGATGATGACTATGATGGTGATTATAATGATGATGATGATGATGATGATGATGATGAAGAGGAGGATGACTATGATGATGATGATGATAAGGAGGAGGATGATGATGACTATGATGATGATGATGAGGATGAGGGTGATGATGATGATGATGAGGATGAGGATGATGATGATGATGATGACTATGACGATGATGATGAACAATGATGGTGATTATGAGGATGATGATGAGGATGAGGGTGATGATGATGATGACGATGATGAGGATGATGATGCTGCTGATGATGATGATGACGATGACGATGATGATGAAAAATGATGATGATGATGATGATGATGACTATGATGATGATCACGATGACGGTGATGATGATCACGATGACTATGGATATGATGATGATGATGATTATGATGATGAGGAGGAGGATGATGACTATGATGATGATGAGGATGAGGGTGATGATGATGATGAGGATGATGATGATGATGAGTATGATGATGATGATGATAATGACGATGATGATGAAAAATGATGGTGATGATGATGATGATGAGAATGAGGGTGATGATGATGATGATGATGATGACGACGATGACGATGATGATGATGACGATGATGATGAACAATGATGGTGATGATGATGATGAGGATGATGATGATGGCGACGATGATGAGGATGATGATGACGGCGATGATGATGATGATGATGATGATGATGATAGGTGTAGTTGAAACTTTGCTTTGATTTTATTTTCAAGCATTTGCAATGGAATGGTGATGATGAACAATGATGATGATGATGAGGAGGATGATGACAATGATGATGATGAGGATGATGATGATGATGAGGACCGCAATAATGATGATGATGAACAATGACGATGATGATGACAACGATGATGATCATGATGACGATGATAACGATGACTATGGCTATGATGATGATTATGATGATGATGACGATGATATAAATGAGATTTCTCCCGCTTACTATTAATACTAATTACTAAATCTTGAAAACCGTCGAAATCTTTAATACACATATAAACACTCATTACACTGATGGCCACACACTTGTTTGAATATTTCTGGTACCAGATGATCTATTATATTCTATGGACCGTACATTTGTAGACATCAATGAAGAACCATCCACCCCTCATATCTCTCCCGTCCCCCCCTCATATATGTCCTCCCTCCACCCCCCCCTCATATATCTCTCATAACCATCCCTCCCTTCCCCTTATATTTCTCCTCCCTTCATCCCCCCATATATGTCCCTTACCCATCCCTCCCTCCCATGATTCCCTCTACACCTTCCTCTCCCTCCTTTGAATCCCCCCCCTCTTAACCAATATAATGTTGGGCCATGAGCCACCTCATAGACCGTCTGGATGGAATATTGGGAGTCTAAATGGTATTACAATGAGATAAGGCTGCCATTACTCTTTTTTACTCTCGTGACAAAGTAGTTAAGCAAAAACGCATATGTGTTATAACGCATATGCGTGTTTTAAAAATTTAAAAAATCGATGGGAATAAGGTTTGGCATTATGTTGGGAATTAGCTTCGGACTACCGAACATATTGGGTAGGATATAAAAACCAGGGCTATTTCCTGTCTTTTAGAATTCTATCAATATGCTCAGTTTCAATGGCATGTTTTTCTTTGACAAACACAGTGTTTTTTTATGAAAATTTAGAATATTGTAGAGTACGATCTTACGATTCTAAATATGTAATTTTTTCCTTCAAATGTGTGTTTTAATTATTTATTATTATTTTTCTAAATGACACAGGTTAGTTTTCGAAAATAGATACATCGAGTGTTTTTTATATAAATTTTGATTTCCTTCACCATTTTCCAAGAAAACTGTATGGTGCACTAAGAGAGAGCGAGATCTACAATATTATATATAGAAATCAAGGATTTCATTAATTTGTGCCTCTAAAGTGTTGAACCCGCATAGAACGTTTTAATTTCAAGCTTTTCTGACTTCAATAATTCATAAAAAAAATAATTCATCAAACAATATGAATAAATAGTGTTGCACTGGGCCCATATGTCCTTTACATGTCTGAAATATTTTATACAAAATTGACATCATTTACCTCATATATTGCTGCACCCGCACAAACATATATGTTATGATGTGCTGAAATTTTGAAAATCCAATTTCACGAAAACTAATTTTATAATCAATTACACACATTCTTTCTACATAAATGTTATATATTATGAAATCTGATTCAATTACCTATCTTTGTCTTTTTACTTATCTTCAAATACGTTAGGGAAGTACCCCTACTTCTCACGTAAATTCAGAGGTTCCAGGTTTTTCCAGTATTATGTGGCATCTAAAGTGCCTTTAAAGGAGTCCATGATTGTGCATCAGCCCATATACGAGGCTCTTCAAGTCCCAAAAGAAGTGGAAAAAGAATGGGATGAAATAAACCCTTCAATGGTCCTTATAGAGGAACTAGAAACCATAACAACAGTGAATGCAAAACTAATTCAAGCACAAAAAAGAACAAGATCCCACACAAGAAAGGAAAAGAGGCAAAGGAAGAAATAAAGGAAGATGAGGAAGTAGAAAAATACCTAGAGGATATGGAAGAGGAGGAAGAGGAAGTAGAGGTGACATAAGCCCCTCTAGCAACACCCCCAGTTCAGCATGCACACCCACCAAAAAGACAAACTCTCTCCCTTTTGATGAAACGTTGAAGAAAGGTTCTCGTTCCTTTCCTGTACTCTCAAGGAGAAGGAAATCCAATCGAGAGCGAAGATAAAAAGAGACAACAAGAAATAAGGTATTGGGTAATCATCCAATAACTCTTTACTCTACCATTTTTGGGGGATAAAGAGCTCTCCCAAAACAATAATTGTATTATTTTTACATGAAATCATTCTCAAAATTTATTCATATACTCAAAAAGAAATGATAAAAACTAATTATAGGAATCATTATTGATTATGTATTTTTCTCTTGAATGGAAAAATACAAAGTGTGCATGATGATTATTTTTTAAATGAACTTTTGTACTACTTTCAGGTGTTTAAATTTCCAAGAACATCATTATAAATAGAAATCCTACTAGTTCTTGTGAAACAAAAAGTGAACAAAACAAATTATAGTAAAACAAAGGGTGTGTAACAAACTTAAATAATAACAACAAACCCCACACACACACATATATATATANTATATATGACACTCACTTTGTAATCTTCTATCATCATTCATCTTTAATATTTATTTTATATTTTCAATATGGAATTATTTTCCATTGGTTGATTATTCAACTGAGTAATCATTGAGAATATTTGGATATGGATATTACATTGGTATCAGAGCCAACCCTCCTTAGGGCTTCTGTTGATCTCTGACTTTTGTCCAAAATTATCAAGGTTTCCTTGAATGTAGGTCTTTGACCTCACAATGGATTTTAGCCATCCATATTCAGAGTTTCTCTGGTAAAAATTGGTCTTTGTCCATTTGAATTTCATTGAAGAAGTATTAATTCCACTCCAAAAGTAAGAACCAGAGGAAAAAATAAAGGTTTTTTGTTTTTTGTTTCTTTGTTTTTATCAACAAAGAAATAAAAGGGGAAAAGTTAAAAAACAAAGTGAAATAGACCATGGTTTTACTTATAATATCTAAATTATAAACGAGTTTTATAAAATATGCTTTGAGGACAAAGCATCATGAACCAAAAGGCAATGTAACAAACTTAAATAATAACAACACACACACACATATATATCATTAATATTAATATATATTGATATTAATATTTAATAATTAATAAATGGTTATTAGTAAACTATTCTAAAATGATGCATCCTTTCATCTATGGTATCCAAAGTGCCTTTACAATTAATATATATATATATATATATATATATATATGGCACTGACTTTGTAATCTTTTATCATCATTCATCTTTAATATTTATTTAATATTTTCAATATGGAATTATTTTCCATTGGTTGATTATTCAATTGAGTAATCATTGAGAATATCCAGATACAGATATTACAGGGTGCTACTAAAAGAAGCAAGTCCCTTCCTTAAAAGGAAAGCATCTAAGCATTAGTCCATGAAAAGATGCACTTGGAGCATATATGCACTCCTCCGTGAAGAGCTGTGAGAACGTTTAAAACTTTAAAGCTAAGATTCCACTAACTTGACATTGAAGCCTTTCACAACCTCGTTAGGTCTAGCTTATTGAGGTTGATGCATTTACGTTCCATTGGAACTTTGACAACAGTTAAGAAACACATGGAAAATCAACATCACAAATGAAGTTGTAGGAATTTTTAGGTGTAATATTGTTTTTATTACCCAAGAGGATATAATATAATAGTTGCAAAACTATTAATGGTATGCTTATAAACATAAGCTTGTTAATACAAGCTTCAAAAGTGAAAAATAAAGAAAAACTTAATTACAATAATTGCAAAAGTAATAAATGGTATGGTTATTAACATAAGTTTGTTAATACAAGTTTTAAAAACCAAAGATTAAAGTAAACCTTCTGGTATTCTTTTAGGTAAAATTTATGATATTCTTTTAGATAGAGTTGTAAACATAATTTTAAGAAAAGTTATAATTCAACCTCAGGTTAGCATAAAGAAAGGGAATTGTTACTTCAAGTAATTGCACAGTGTTATATTTAACATTTCAACATGTTATTTATGACATTGATCTTGTACATTTAAATTAACATGTTTTATTTTTTTCATGAAGAAAAAGACAACTTTATATTATATAAAACTGTGTTTGAAAATAGACAATTACATTCATATCCAATATGTTTTATCATATAATTCCATAAAAAAAATTTCACTATATTATCCTACCAAACAAACCATAGTAAGTTCACAAATACCACCACAATTCGCATTTTAATAGACAACGAAAAAAAAAGACCTTCATATAGTGCATGGAGCAAGGAGTCTTAGTAAGAGCTCATGTTCCCCTTCCTCTTCCTCTGTGTTGAATTCCCGATAAATATATCTAATGGAGAGAAGAAAAGAGTCGTAGATAAGAATGGTTCACCTCCAACTGTATGACCATACCCACCCCATATGATCCATTCAGCTCCATCAAAATAACCCACCCTATCGCCATCAAAGTGTGCAGAAAAACTGATATTTCGAACTCTAGTACGAGATCCAGTTGCTATAACAGAATCGGAAAATGATAGAACCTTTTGAACAATGCGACTAATATTTACAGGATTCAACTGAAAGATGAAGCAATTCTTAGCACACCAAACTTCCCAAATATACACCATTGCAAGCTCAAGAGATATAATAGGGTGACCTACAACCTTTAAAAGAAATTCAGCAATAGAACCATCACCCCAAGTCCATCGACATCTCAAATCATTACACAGAAGCAACCGCAGGCTTCGAAAAAAAAAAAAAGGCAAATAAGTGCTCGACAGATTCCAAAGATTCATACAGAATATGCATCTACTCCGGCCATCCCAAGTGAGAATCTTGTGCTTAAGGACAAGCCAAACAAAGTGCTTAACTTTGGATGAAACTTTCACCTTCCAAAGAATGGTATGCCACCATTTTGGATTCAGCACCCAATACTGTTTGAATAATGTAGAGTATGCCAGTCTTGCAGTAACTGGTCCAAACCAAAGCATCAAGACCCTCAGAAAAAGAAATAGCCACCTCCCGCAAACTACTAATGTAATCTTCCCATTCCAAGGCATCCGCACCAGACATGCACAAAGTATCCACCGATATCCATATTGAAGAAGGACATTCACCAACAACAAATGCCTACTTAAGAACAGTCAAATTCCTATCATGGAGACTTGCCAAAAGACTACGAGAAAGCTGCCAATGGCTGATCCCCACAATCAGATCCATACCAAGAAAAATATTGTTACCTCTTCTCACCTGCCAGCAAAGTTCTCGAATAATGAAAGGAAGAGCTGAGCACAACAGCCGATGAGTATGGAGTTTTAAACTTTGCAGCACATAGCCACGTAGAAAGTGGGAGTCTTTTCATATATTTGGAATTAATGATTTTATTCCACAAGCCTGTCATCGTGAGCCCTCTCCAAAGACTCTTAGCATAGAGAGATAGATTGAATAAACCAAGATGTTTGATGCCATAAACCAAGATTGTTCTACAAAAAGTTTAAGGAAGAATTATAAAGAAACCAGCGCAGGATGCCATCACAGGCCTCATAAGTCACTCGATCACTTCAAATAGAACATAAATTGAAAGATTTTTAATGCCATGTTTTTGCAACTTGAGACAACCCCTTTCAATGAGGTATGATGATGGTATCCACCACACAAGCCGTAAAGTTTGTCCTTTTGATGCATGAAACATCCAAGAAATGTCTTGATAAGAGAAGTTCAATAAAACTAGAATAATGAATGCCTAACATATAATTTAAAACAACAAACACCCAAATAATTGTTATTAGCTACTGTAAAACTGTGGAAATCATTGGGGAATTGAAAAAATTGTTAATTGATTTTAAGAAATTAAAAACAACACCATCTCATTTTGTTATAAAGAGAATATCATTTATGTTATTTGGAAAGCTATCAATTGTTGGCCATTGTCGAACCCTGAGATTTTCAAAAGCGTTGTTATGGGAAGCAACAAATATTTTCAAAACCCATTGAATAGCCATAATTATCAAACCTTGATAGTTTCAAAAAGCATTGTTGTGGGAAGCAACGAATATTTTCAAAGGCCATTGAAGCCATTCGGTACTAACGTCAAAATTAAGATTTTTGAATAGTTTGAGAATATGGCATCGAGCGAGGTAGTAGTGCACAAGCTCCTGGTATGAGGTGGTAGTGGTAGCATAAGCAATGTGTGCCATAAGAAAGCATTGTAAAAATTGAACATTTATTGTTAAAAATAATGCTAAATCAATTTAACAATACTAAATCAGTCGTATCATTATTTGATTATAAAAATTTAACTCGATGGAATGCACTTTGATCATTTCAGCGATAATAGATGAGTTACACTGACATGAATGATTCAACTAACCATTTCATAGCGACTGGATGAGTTACGATGATCGTTTCACAATGATTGGATGAGTTACACTGAGCGTTTCGCAGCGACTAGATGAGTTACGCTGACCGTTTCTAAGCAACTGGATGAGTTACGCCAACAATTTCGCAGTGACTGGATGAGTTACGTCGACCATTTTGCAGTGACTGGATGAGTTATGCTGACTATTTTAGAGCGACTGGATGAGTTACACCAACATGGATGATTCAGTTGACCATTTTAGAGAGACTTAGTCAATTTCCAAAATTGTCATAGTGTTCCATAGTGATGTTAGATTGCAACAATGACTTTCTAATAGCACCAAAACACCATCATGTGGTTTCCTAGCCTCAACACACATGCCACATCATCACTTCCTTTGACACTAATGAACTTCTTTGACATCAATGACAACTAAACTCAACATTATCCCCCTTTGGAATTGATGGCAACAACTCCTTAATTTTCTCCCCCTTTGACATTAATGACAAAGGCTTCCTTCTGATAGCTCCCCTTGTCAACATATCTCCTCCTGACATGCTTCCTTTTCTTCTTTTTGACAAATTCCCTTGCCAACATTTCTCTTCCCTTTGTTAACTGGACTTGGTACTAATAATTGCTTGAAGAATGATAGTCTCAGTTAGCATCCTTATTTTCCTTCTTGTAGAAAGTGTTTGAATGATAACCTAAGTGATAAATTCATAGAATCCCCCTATCCCTGTGCTTCATTTTGATCCATTATTGAGTCTCTCTCAATCTACTTCCAGCCAATTTTATGCACCTTTTCTCTATCTCAACCATGCACCAGTCTTATCATTTAACCCTGATAATCTCTTATTTTTTAGGAAGATAGCTTTCATCATACCTCAACATTAGATACCAATTGAATTTTCTCAATTCAACCCCCACTGAGTTTATGATCCCTCCTAATGTTATTTTCAGGGATCTCGTTATATCATGAGAGATCTTAGAAAAGGATTCCACAATCAATATATCCTTCTTCATCTTCATCTTCATCTTCATTGGTGTATTCTTTTACATATCCATCTTTCTTTTCCTCATACTAAATGTCATTTTTATCTATGGTACTATTATTCTCATCGTCATCTTTGGAGACCTCACAAATGTTTTAAATTTGTGTTTCTTCCGAGTCTTCGTTATCTGAATTTTTCTTCCACATCTTCCCATGAGGTGTCCTGCTTATTTGTCCTTTATCATCTTCTCTATTTGTTTCTTGTTCTTTTCCCTTGGTCCTGCAGTCAGTAGCCTTGTGACCAAACTTATGACAACATTAGCAATAACCATGGAACTTTCCTTTGAGGAATCTTTGATCTTTTTGCTTCCCGAATTCCATCTTCTTCCACTGTTTCTGAGCCTCTATTGAAAGATTCTTTCTTAGTTTACATTCTCTAGCCATATGTCCAAAGTTATTACATTTGTAACACTCTATCTCATATATTTGAAGAGATCCAAAACAATTATGATTTCTTTCCTTTGGTTTACTAGGTAAATCCTTCTTGTATTCATGAACCATTCCATAAGATCTGCATTTTAGGGCTTTATGACCAAAATTATTACAAGAGCAACAGTGACCCAAAAATATCTGCTGATATATATTTGTCATTGGTCTCTTAGACACCTCATTAGTTATGTTTTTGTCATAGAAGGATGGAACAAATTTCTTGCTTTCTTCCTTTGTAATAGGAATCTTTAGTGCATCAACATTGCTTCTTTTAATCCCACCTTGATTTGTGACAAAAGAATATTTTGGCTCCTTTACTTTGTCATATCCTAGGCCAGATTTATCACTTGATGGTTTTTTGCTACTGAAGATATCATATAAGATCCTTGAGCTGTTCACAAACTTTGATTTGATAGATTTTTCATCAACCCCCTTTCTGAGTTGAATAATCTCTTTTTCAATTTTTTCAGAATCTTGGATTTCTCTTTGAGCAGAACTACTAGGTCTTCTTTAGTCTTCTTAGCCTCTTGTAGTTGGTTCTTCAAGTCCATAATAATTTGATTTGTTTCTTCTTGGTACTTTGATAGTTTCTATTTCAAAACTTTCTTCCTTCTCTCACATTTTTCAATTTCATCAACAACTATGTATTGAGCTTCTAGGTCCACTTCTGATTCCTCATATGATTCACAATTTTGAGTATCTATTCCCATGAATAGGATTTCTACATCTTTACTTTCATCGTCACTATATTCTTTGGAATATAAGCTTTCCTTCTTTTTCTTAAACTTCTTCTTATCCATAGCCTTACACATATGAAAACAAGATTCTTCATGATCACTCTTCTCTTGTTTTGGGTAAGGACACTTATTGGAAAAATGTCCAATTATTCCACAGTTAAAATAGTTCAAGGTTAGCTTTCCTTTATATTTCCCAGTACATTTCTCAAGTTTTCTGATGAAGAGAGCTTCTTCATCATCTAGGATCTCTAATTGATTCTTGGATAGGGCTTTAAATGTTGCCTCTTTTCTTGAAGGTTCATTCTGTCCCGTCCTCATCTCATATGCAGTGAAGATCCCATGTAGTTCATCTACTGTCATAGAATCAAGATCATCTCGCTCTTCTAGAGTGGACACTTTTGAGTCATACTTCATTAGCAATGTTCTTAGTACCTTATCAACTACTTCTCTTTCCTTTAATTTTCCTCCAAGGCCTCTAATAGAATTTACAACTTCATCTACTCTTACAAGGTATTCTCCAATGTTTTCTTCTTCTTTCATTGTTAGCCTCTCAAAATTCCCTCTATATGTCTGAAGCTTGAATTCTTTGACATTGGATTCCCCTTCATAGATAATCTTCAACTTATCCCAAGCTTCTTTGGCAGCTTTGCTTTGCATGACTTTTACAAATACAGTGTTTGTCAATCCACTTAGGATGGCATTTAAGGATTTTGCATTACCCTCATATTGGCCTAGATCCACACTATCTGTAGGTAGGATGTCGTCTATTATTTTATATTCTCTTTCATTTGCTTCCCAAACCTTCCATCGAAGAGACATTAGATGACACTTCATTCTCACACTCTAGTATGCATAATTTTCTCCTGTGAATAATGGAGGTCTGTTAGTGGATAACCCTTCTTGTTGATCCATAGTGGTTTTTTTTAAGTAGGATCTTCCTTCCAATGGTTAAAATGTAAAGAAAGAACCTGCTCTAGTACCAATTGTTGGAATATTGGACAATACAGAGATGGGGGGGGTGAATCAGTATTGTTAAATTTTATAATTTAAAACCACTTTTAACAGTAATAAATAGCACACATAATAAAAAAGAAACATAGAACACATATTTTATCATGGAACCCAATTGGGAAAATCACCAATATGTCCTATTACTGCAAAATTATATTTATAAATAGTTTCTACCTCCTCCAATAGACAAGGATGGTACCACACCCTATTTAGCAGCAACTATTGGAAGGAGGCTACAACCCCCTGGTTTTATTAGCTGCTACTGAAAGGATGCTACAACACCCTATTTACTAGCTACTATTGGAAGGAGGCTACAACCCCCTAGTTTTATCAGCTACTACTAAAAGGATGCGACAATAACCTATTTACCAGCTACTAGTAGAATGAGGCTACAATCCCCTGCAGGCTTGTAGCCTACCCTAGCACCATCCTACCACCCTAGTTTGATTTATTCAAACTTCCAGATCTTCTTGTTTCTTCAATTTTGTCACTGATCTTCCATCATTTCCTTGGTCTCTAACTTCTGCTACTGCTACATTGATATGGACACTAGAGACACCTTATTTTCATTTCACACTTCTGTTTATATATTCTCTTTTATAATTTAACCATCACACCTTTACAAAATGAACTTATGCTCTTTCATCCTTGTGCCTCTTCAAATCTCTGTTAATTACTCTTAAATTCATAAATTTTTTCATTACGTATTTCTAATTAATTTAATTAATTAAAAACTCTTTGGACATCTCAATCCTAATTAATTAAAAACTCTTTGGAAATCTCATGTCTGCGAGCTTCCTTAATCCTCTTGTGAGCTTAACCTTTTCTCCTACGGGCATAACCATGCACCTGTGGACATCCCTTAGTCTTTGCGGGCTCAACCTCAGCCCTCTTTGCGAGCATATTAGGATCTTGCAGGATTCTTTAAACCCCTGTGGTCATATAAGCCCTTGTGGTATTTTCACAAGCCCCTATGGGCCTACTCAAGCCCCTTCTGTCTTTGCTGGCATTCCATAAGATGTCATCAACCTTTATTACTCCGAGTTGACTAGAACGGTGTCCCAATATCTTCGATCATTTCGACGCTCACTCGCGAGTCACCTTCTATGGTGTCGTCCAATCTCTCTGATCATTTCGACGCTCACTTGTGAGTCACCTTCGATGGTGTCAGCCAATCTCTTTGATCATTTCGATGCTTAGTCGTGAGTCACCTCTGAGGGTGTCGGTGGATTTATTTCAGTTGTGCTAAAACAATATTTTCCCAACCTATCTAATCGTTTTGGAGAGACTGGATGAGTTACGTCGACATGGATGATTCATTCGACCATTTCGTAGCGACTGGATGAGTTATGCTGACCTTTTCGTAGTGACTGGATGAGTTACACCGACCGTTTCGCAGCGACTGGATGCGTTACACCAAGCATTTCACAGTGATTGGATGAGTTATGTTGACCATTTCACAGGAATTGGATGAGTTACGCCGACCATTTCATAGCGACCAGATGAGTTACATCTACCGTTTCGTACCGACTGGATGAGTTACATCGACCGTTTCTCAGTGAGTGGATGAGTTACGCTGACATGGATGTTTCAACCAACCGTTTTGGAGAGACTTAGTCAGTTTCCAAAATTGTCATAGTGTTCCAGAATGATGTAAGATTGCAACAATGACTTTGTAATAGAAACACAACACCATCATGGGGTTTCCTAGCCTCAACACACATGACACATCATCACTTCCATTGAAATTAATGAACTTCTTTGACATCAATGACAACTAAACTCAACAAGAGGAAGACATCCCATTTATCTCCATTTCACCCAACAATAAAGACTATATTATCACTCGATGGAAGAACCCTCGCCTCACCTCCATTATTGGTGGCAACATACGATCCTATTATCACTTCCCAATATGAGATTATTCTCCCTCCACCAAGCACCATCAACTACACATATATCTTGTACATTGATTCATCACCCCTCTAGTCATCTCCACATACAACATATGAGGAGACGCCGCCTCATCGTGAGACTCATCCCTCTTACCTCTAATGATAAGGCTACCAAATCAAGTCTGAAGACTCACTCTCTTCCAATGATGACATGTTAGAGGAATACCTCTTCTCCACAAATGAATATGTAGTTGAGGCCATTTACTTAGATGAGCCCCCATGGGATGACCTCCCTCATAGGTATTCCTTCACCCTTACCAATTTCCATCCAATCGACAAAGTATCCCAACAATATGCCATTTAATCCAAAGACTTCTTACCTCCTAAACATGTTGATTGGTTCAAAAAACCCATTCCCACCCTATACATGAGGTTAATCTAGAGAATATTTTTCCCACAATCTAGATCAATATTTTTGTCACGCTTGGACGGATAAAAAACATCTCCATTGGAACCTCTTGTTCACTACAAGAAGTCATCAAATTTACCACCCTCTTCAAATAATTTTAAAATGTCTTTACATGTCCGTATGTTATAATGCCCAGATTAATCCCTGCAATTGTCGAACAATACATCAACACTTGGCCATACATTGTCCCAATTAGACAAAAGAAACAATTGATTCATCCCTCCAAGGAACTAGCTATCAAGGTTGAGATAAAACAAATACTTTAGACAAGATTCATCTTCCCAATTGCTTATAAGTCATGGGTATCAAACCTTGTCCCAGTAAATAAAATGAAAGACACCATATGCATCTATACCAACTTCAAATATCTCAACCTCGCATGTCTCAAAGACAATTTCCCCATCCCATTCGTCAACCAGATTTTCAACTCATGTGCAAGCAGTGAAATGTTGTCTTTTATGGATGGGTTTTCTAACTACAACCAAATATGAATCTGCCCACAATATCAGTACAAAATGATAGTTATCGCACCATGGGGGGACCTTTTCCTATTGGGTCATTCCCTTCAAGTTAAAGAATGTCATGGCCACCTCTCAATGGGACATGAAATATGTTTTCAATAATCTAAATCACGTCATCCTAGCCTTCCTCAATGATCTTACTACCAAGTCCTAAAAGCGTGTTGACTACCTATGCAACCTATGAACCATTTTCACATGGTGTCTTAAGTACAACATATGATTAAATCTCCTCAAATGTGTGTTTTGTGTCACCACAAGACACTTATTAGGCTTCATCATTTACCAATATGGTATTACCGTTGACCCATATAAAGTCCAATCCATCCTTAACTTGCCTCCCCCACACACATGATGGTAGTTTCAAAGTGTGAAAGGGAAGTCCACTTTTCTTCAATGCTTTATCCCCAATTATTCTACGTAGACCCATGGTTTCCTGCAACTACTTCAAAAGGGAACCCATTTCTAATGGGATGAATAAGACCAATTCTCATTCGAAACAATCAAGAAAGCATTTTCTTTTGCACCCCTCATCTCCCCATTGGATTTATACAAAGATTTTATACTCTATATATTAGTATTGGCTAATGTTGTTACAGACGTTCTAGTCCAGCAAGTTGATGGTTCCAATGAACATGTCGTTTAATACATGTGCAAAACATTAGTAGGACCAACTCTCAAGTACACTCATGATGAGAATCTTGCACTAGTAGTAATCATTTCCATGTAGAAATTGCACCACTACATATTACTGCACAAAACAATAGTCTCCACAGACTCCAATCCTATGCAATACACACTTAGTTGACAACTTAGAAATGGTAAATTTTCTCAGTGCATTGTTATTGTCCAAGAATTTGATCTTGAGTTTGTTATCCCCAAAAGAAAAAGAAAATTGGATCTCACCGAGCTCATCACTGATATCCTAACCACTACTCTAGAATAACATGTGAATGATCATTTACTAGATAAATATATTTTCACTATTTCAACCTCCCTAACATCTCCTCCTTGGATACGTTCTATATCATCACATGATTCACAACAATTTATGAGTTTGTTTATCACACAAAGAATATGAACAAGTCCTTAATGATTTCCATAGTGGTACAAGTGGGGGCCACCTCTCCAGTTTTGCCAATATCCAAAAGATACTCTGTGTGGGTTTTTTTTGGCTATCATTGTTCAAGGACTATGTTTACATTGTCACAATATGTGTCAATTGCTAAGTGTTTTTATGAAAAATATAAGCACCCCTCTCTCCCCTCCATTCAATTATCACCACTATCCCTTTTGCAAATGGGAAATTGATTTCATGGATCTTTGACCACATTTAGCCTAGGGTCACAAATACATCATAGTGGCAGTCAACTACTTCACTAAGTGGGCTAAATACATGCCTAAGTTTCATTGTTATTGTACCACAACCGTACGGTTCTTCTTTAATCATGTCATTTCCCACTTTGGTGTACCAAAGCAGTTAGGATTCAAACAAACTTTTGAGGAGTTAGCATTGTTGCTAGTATTCAAACATGAATTATGTATCTTATTACCTTCAAGCCAATGGACAAGTTGAAGATGTGAACAAAGTACTTAAAACTATGCTCCAATGCATAGTGAATAAGAACAAATCCAATTAGTACCATATGTTATTCCCCACTTTATGGGCATACAAAACCTCGGTTAAAAATTCCATAGGATTTATCCCGTTTCACCTTTTCCATGATGTTAAATCAATCCTGCCTACTAAGTGTCAGACCTTTTCACTCCAATCCATATTATAATTGTTACCGAATACGCCGACTCTCGAGCAATGATTGTTCACTTTCGAACACCTCGATGAAGAACGAAGGGAATTTCTACAGTAGAATAAGGCCATGAAACTTTGATGCAAAGCACACTATGACCACCAAATCCCCCCCCCCCACCCACCTTTAGCAAGGGGGACTTTATCATAGTGTTCAAAACCAAGAAAGACTCAAAACTAGGACCCGAGAAGTTTGTATTTAAATGGACTAGACCATATTTTTTAAAGTAATGCCTACCTAATGGGGCATACATATTACAAGATCCCAAAGGAATAACCCTCAATAACCTTGTCAATGGGTTGTATATGTAATAATTATATCTTGAAATCCCTCACTCACACTACATGTGAGCTACATGTTTTGGTTATTTAAGTTTTACATTGTCAATACCTTTTTCATGTCCTCTACTACACTTGGGTATTTGTGTCATGTGTGTGGAATCCAAATCAGGACATGAATACTTTCAAACCCCATCAACAATGGTTCACGATTCCTATCACATGCATCATCTTGACTATGGCATCTAGGAAACGTATTCCCTCTATTTACATTGCATTTACCAGTATTCCCACTAATAACCATAAGTTCCTCTTTCCCAGTGATAATGTGCCATCAACATCATCGCTGCAATAGCATGTTACCCTCATGGGTGTGCGTGCCATTGAAAACCTTGTCATAATTATTCACCCATGATGTTAATTCCCCACAAGCCCGAGGAATTTCCCCACTTTAAAAATATTAACCAATAGTTCATCATTTATATACTTTCGCATTTAATCCCCCAACTTTAGTAGTTGATGCGACCAAATTCCTCAGAACATGTTATGATCTAGATTCACAATTAACCACTCATACCCCAATGAGAACCTCACCGTTTCAAATCTCACTTATATCATCACTCTTGCAAAGGAAACACTGGGGCCCCCACCCTCTGAAGAAACCAATTCTATTCAATTATTCCTACAGGAAAAATGTGCATGGAATTGATTCACGGGGCACTCATCTCTACATTTGCATAAAAATCATCATGCCATCATGGGAAAAGTTCTCCTACTCGCCCAAAACCATGGGAACTTTGTCCATCATCATAATTGATTCCCTTACTTACAAAAAACTATAATAATGCCATCCATCACCAAATTGGTCCCCCGTATTAAATTGAGCACATAGATCTGTGGACAAACACACAACTCACAAAATAGATCACACAATTTACTCAACAATTGAAGAATGAAACAGTGCAAAAATGGATTGCAATTGTGAATGCTTTCATTAATAAAAAAAGTAATCAGATAATAATTACAATGAAGTACAATGATTTTAATAGCCACATGACATTCGAATCCACATGAGGAAATTCGAATTGATAGACTCTACTTGACTATAGGTAACTAAGACCTTGTCTAAATCACTATTGGAGGACTCAATAGTTAACTGACCTTGTCTAAAACATAACTAGAGTTCATCGGAGCTCTAAAACATAACTCAAGTGTTACATTCAGTGTTAACTAAGGATAACTGACTGTGGTAGGTGAGAAATGCGCCCCTCTTGAGTGCAGTCATGTAAACCTAGCGCTAACTGAATGTAGAGGACTAGAACTGAATGTAACTGACTCCTAACTTAGCTTGACTAGTCATCAACTGAATTGAACTGACCTTGGTTGGTTTCGACACTCCCAATGGCTCCTAAATTGTATGTATTGGTCTAAGAGGCTCCTAAACTGATGAAATCAAGTGCAATAAGTGGCAGTAAGCCTCAATTAATGTTCCCCACCCTTTAGTAACTGAAACATGTGCCCCAATTAGGCCAAGTGGACCCAATGGTTCTAATGACTAAAAATAGACTGGATGGACTCCCGATTTAGACATGACTCCTGATTTAGACATATGACCAAATTGGACAAGGGAGGATTAATAATCCTAACACCCCCCTTGAATGCTAACTTGGACAATCTATGGGCCTTGGTAACTAAGACCATAGGTCACCCATTACACCAAGTAAAATAAAGTAATTGCTTAATACAAGGAAATGGGGAAAAAACCACATGGGAAAAAATCCCCCCCTCTATCTAAGTAGGTAGAATCAGGTCTCAAGTTTGAAAAACTTGAAAATATGTTGCTGTAATCTTCATCTCTATGAGGTAGCGAAGTAGCATGCATGGTGTGATGTGCATAGGTATTCTGGGGCATGGCATGTAGACTTCTCCTTCTTCTCCAAAAATGATGATGGAAGGAAGGAAGAATGTAACCTTTGTCTCTTGCTGAATGAAGAGGTGTATGATCATATCCATTCTTTTGAATGTAGTGATACTAAGCCCTTGCCATATAGCATCTTACATGGAGTCTATTCCACCACTCTGAAGGAGGTAAGATTGCATGGCATAACGCAGGGGTCTTTCCTTTCTGAGTGTTAGGTGAGTTTCCAGTCATCTTCCTAGCTTTTAGTTTGGAAGTAGGGACTGAATCTAGATCTAAGTCACCCTGAATCTCAATATCATAAACTAGTAAAGATGGATCTGCAATACTAGTAGAAGCTGTAAAAGAAGTAGATGCAATGATTTTACCTTCCCTTCCAAGTGGCTGCTGAGAGTGCACTGGTTCTGAAGGAGGCATGAAATGTGAGAACTCATATGCTTTTGAAGCATGATTTGCAACACCCTTTGCTATGATGCTCCCAATAGAGATATCTGTGATCTCCACTGAGTCGGGACCAAATATCACTCGCTTTGGAGATCTAGTATGGGTCATCTGATAGACATATAACAGGTTTGAAGCTAGGGAGGGAACAAATAGCACATGTTTGAACCTTCCATGTTCAATCTTGACAGAGGCCTTCCCTTTTGTTTTTACTTTACTGTTATTTTCCATCCGAATACTAGGACCATCAAAGGACTGAAAAGAAGAGAATGATTATCTGGATGCATCCATATGGTTGGAAGCTCCAGAATCAATGAGGAAGACATGTGCTGATGTGCAGTAAGCCTTCAGTGCATGGCATTTCCTTTGGTATTCTTCATCTTCTTCTTCTTTAGAGTCATCCTTCCTTGCGCTAGCAGGTACAGAAATGTTATGTTTCTTCAAAATAAGAGCCATTTCATCAAGTTTTCTTCTCATACAGGGGCTTTCTGAATGAAAGCCCCTTCCACAGTAAGAGCATAGGACCTTGCCTTTGCCATTCTTCTTGCTTCTCTTTGAACCTGAAGGCTCTTTTGACTACTCTTTCTTCACAAGAGACTCATGTCTTTGCTTCCCTTTGACATTCGGTACCTTATCTCCTCTTGCAACCAGAGCTAGATCTTTGGAATATCGAATGATCCCCATTTGGATCAATTCATCATTCTTAGAAATAAGAGATTGGATGAAGGCATTAAGAGTGGGAATCTTCCAATTTGGAGTAGTGAGCCTTACTGTTTGGAAGGTGGATACAAGGAATGAGTAGTCTGCATTGAGCTTTGTGAGAATGGAAAGGATGAGCAGATCTTCATCCTTCTCCACTTTGCATTGCTTCAACTGATATATCAGGTTCTTGAACTTTGTGAAGAATTCATTCAGTGATTCGAAGTTGGATGGATTAAGAGTGATTAGATCATTTTCTAGCTGATGGATCCTCATCTCATCCTGCTTATCAAATAAGGAGGCAAGCTTGTGTCAAACCTCCTTGGGAGTCTTCAATCCTTGGATGTGGAATTTAAGATCTCTAGAGACTAAGGAGGGCAAGTGTCCATGGGCTTCATCAAGCCTGTTCAAGTACTTTTCTTTCTCATTATCTAAAGCTGGCACTGCCTCTATTTCTTCTTATATGAGTCTGAAGAGATGCTTGGTGTGAAGCATTACCACCATGTCTTCCTTCCACTGGTGATAGTTGAAGGGATTGAGAGGCTCTATTGGATGAGCCATTTTGAATGTAGTAAGAAGGACTGAGCTGTTGTAGCGAATGCAGTGAGAAGAAAGGGCTGCTTGTAGCGAATGCTGTAAGAAAATTTGATAACCTGTCACATAATTAAACATACAAAGTAAGGTCGATAGGCTGTACTTTTGGAATTTCCTTCACACCCAGCATAGTTGATAAAGCAAGCTTGATCAACAATTTCCTAACTTGGGATATTAAGTGGCAAATTATCCGCTTCTGGTGCAGTACTGGAAGGACCAATTTGCTAAAAACAAAATGATCCAGCTGGAGATCTGAGGAGGAGAGGTGTCTTGTCTACCAAGGCTTTGATACCATATTAAATTGACCACATAGATCTGTGGACAAACACACAACTCACAAAATAGATCACACAATTTACTTAGTAATTGAAGAATGAAACAGTGCAAAAATGGCTTGCAGCTGTGAATGCTTTCATTAATAAAAAAGTAATAAGATAATAATTACAATGAAGTAAAATGACTTTAATAGCCACATGAAATTCGAATCCACATGAGGAAATTCGAATTGATAGACTCTACTTGACTGTAGGTAACTAAGACCTTGTCTAAATCACTATCAGAGGACTCAATAGTTAACTGACCTTGTCTAAACCATAACCGGAGTTCATCAGAGTTATAAAACACAAATCAAGTGTTACATTCAATGTTAACTAAGGCTAACTGACTGTGGTAGGTGACAAATGTGCCCCTCTTGAGTGCAGTCATGTAAACCTAGTGCTAAACTGAATTGGCTCCTCCCAGTGGCTCCTAAATTGTAGGGATTGGTCTAGGAGGCTCCTATATTGATGCAATCAAGTGCAATCAGTGGCAGTAAGCCCCAATTAGTGTTCCCCACACTTTAGTAACTGAAACATGTGCCCAAATTAGGCCAAGTGGACCCAATGGTGCTAATGACTAAAAATAGACTAGATGGACTCTTGATTTAGACATGACTCCTGATTTAGAGATATGACCAAATTGGAGAAGGGAGGATTAATAATCCTAACACCCCAACATGTTCAAAACCATGGATACCTCACTAGTTATTATTTATGTACAAATAGGTTCCCCAATCCACTCAAAATTGTGGGAACCACCATAGTCTTTTGATAGTAACCCCTTGGTCTCCTTTGATCGATGTAGTTGAGTCTCAATATCCACAACATTATTGGTTTTTTCAATCACCATTACCCTCAGTGTTGTATCTCCAACAAATCACTTCATCTAGAGCTTGTCTCCCTCCGTTACAACCTTACCCTATATTTTGAAGCCTATGTTTCCATCAGTCACTCCCCAATTTTACATCGGTTAAAGGAAGTCTTGAGCCCCACACTTATCAACTAGTCTTATGCTAGTTCCGTTAGTCTCACAGTTATCTACAAATTATCTTAGTTCATAGGATAAGGCCCTCGTATTATCATGTACTTCATCTCTCATCGACAGCAAATCACCATATTATGAGAGTTGCAGTGGTTAAAGTGGTACCTTGGGGTCCCTTAATTAAAATAAGGGATCACCTTGAACTAAGTATGAAGATAAATTAGTGCTTCCTAGATTAGTTGTCTCCCCTATGCTCAACGTCAACACGTCTTCCAACAATTGGATCATGAGGACTATCTTTGGATATGATTCCCTCATTCATCACAAATATCTCAACCTAGCATAGGTTAGTCCACTAAAACCAATGCATATGCAACATAATCCTGTGTCATATCAACTGTGTTGCATATATATTTCATTGGTACCATTTATTATTAATTAACATAAAAATAGTTGTATCCCATTTATTTTTATAGATCATCATTAAGTAATCATTTGGAATCATAAAGATCATGAATCATATAAATATAACCTAACCAATCATCACTAATGAACCAACAAGGGAACGATGAGTCCAAAATAGTATCCCATGCAACCATCTAACTCAAGTTTAATAACTAGGAAATACAGGTCATGATAAGGGTGTCATATTCACCTCTTTCTAACAAGGGATTCAATCCTTCGAAGTCAATCCATCATTGAACAAATGTGGATAAAACATCCCCATTTTTTTACTTTAGTTCCTAAGTATCATAATAAGAAAGGATTTAGGTTGTTCTAATCATACATATCAACAGTCAATGCCAAATATAAGTATTCATCCATTAACATTCATGAAAGGGTTCATCATAAGGTGTCATCAAGAGATATTAATTTTGTATAATCAAAATTAAGGAATATATATCAATTACGATACCAACCAACATTTAGGAATATCAATGCCTGTCATATCCTAGGAAATCACATAGGCCTTTATGTCTAGCATAGTTAGGCATGATAATCACGACTAGAAGGGTCAAATTCAGAGCCAATATTAGTCATATAGTAAATAAGCATCACCAATAGTTGTTATGAATAATATTATAAGTATTAATCAATAGTCATTAATTCATAAGAAAAAATCTTCAAGGAAGAAATTACCCATGATCATAAATACATTTTAAGGTATAAACCTTTATAGTTGTATTCAATAAACATCCTTATAGATACATGAATATCAATAAAAATGTATCATTCTATGTTATCAAGAGTGCACTTATAAGAATTATTTATTCTACCGTTTCATATAATTCCTAAATGTTAATCCCATGTTAATATACAATGAAATAGTATGGGTAAAATCCTTATCTGAAATTCCAAATTACACAACATCTTCCTCCAATCGCCACATTTAAATATTATGCAATCAATAACAACATTTTAAAATAGCTTTGGGTATCTAGAGTGAAAGAGATAATAGTGTCACCCATCCTCATTTTTACCCTACTTACATCATAAATATTAATCAATGAACATTGATCCCCTTGGTCACAAATAATACCCAATATATAATGAAATGAAAAGAAGAGCATTGTTTGATGTCATCACACTTTTCATCCATTGCCTAAATCATCATGATCAATCGATAGTTCATTATCTTCCATCTTAACAATTTATATAACAATTTCCATCAGGTATACGCCATTCATTTGTAACCACCACACCAATGTCCTTCCCATATTCAAGCCACACCAAGTCATGGACATCAAATTAGACTCATTTGTTTTAATTGACATTAACAAGGTCATTACCATCATTGGGTCAATATCATTAAACCAACAATGAACATATTCAATATCAACATTCATTATTAAAATTCAATGTTCATGATATCATCATCTCACAAACCACTATCAAATCCCCTAGGAATGTTAGATCATATTTACCCTATCCTTAGCATCAATCTCTCACCTGGGGTATTAGATATTGGTCTCATGATTGCAATGGTCCAAATTTGAATCAATTTTACCATCTAGGTCACTGGAGCACTTAATTATTAGATTCAAAGGGGTAATCTATTATTTCTATATTGTGATTGTGATTCTCAGTGCCATTTCTAGCATATAAGGTGATTTTTAGTCAATTAGGGAATATTTCCTGTTTTATAGGGTCCTACATTGCATGTTTTATTTTTTGGAGTAATTGTAGGAAACTTACTTGACTATTCAAAGCAGGGTTTACTATTCTAGATAGAAAGGACCCACATTTACTATTCTAAGTATATTCCTCTCATGCATGAGTTGTTCATATTGCATTAGATAGTTTCTTTTAGGTAACAAAGCCTCCAGTTGCCCACTTAGGTCAGCTATGAGCTAGCTAAAAAATATGTGTGATATTGCATGGATAACTATGAGCATTTGAGCACTAGTTAAGCCCAACTAGATTTTCATGCACTAGTGAGAAAGTCAAATTGCCTTTCTTAGTAATTCAAATTGCCTATATGTAAACATTGATTCATTATTTGTACAATAAATGGAATAATGGGTTTCTAAAAGACATTTTGTATATCTTATTTATGGTTGATGAATATTATTATTGTGTCACTTTTTCAATCACTTGCTAACTATATTACAACTTATCATTTTCTCCAAAATCTCACAAATGTCATTGTTCCAAATTATTCTAACATTGGACCCATAATACAACATCAAAACCACCCATTTGGATTCCAATAATTGGAATATCCAATAAAAACTGCCCCTAGAATTTGGTACCCCCATTTGCAATCATTACTTGAAAATCTAGTGCTAGATATATAAATCAGTTGAGAAGTTTGAATTATTTGCAAGTAATGAAGTTATGGGTAATACTAGAACATGCAATCAATACTATTACCTTTTTCTTTTTGACATATCCTTCTATGTTGAGGGTTTGAGGGGTGTTAATTCCATCCAAAGCATGAAAATATATGGTTGGATTCATATATTCTAGTTCTACATACTGAGACATTTTTACTTCTTGATCTTAGTTTTCAAGGTTATTCTTGAATTCTTTCCTAGTTACCATATTCATGGAGTCCACTTTTCTTAGCAATGTAGATTCAAGGTTCACTACTATTTCTCTAAACTCACAAAACCCAAATTCCACCTCTTCATGCTCTTCCTGTGTAATGGATGATCCTTTAGGAGGTTTAGTGGGTGTATAATATTTTCCATCACCTCTTTCCATGTGAGACCACTAATATTTACTAGATTTATTTTCTATTTATTTTATTTTTAATCTATGAAACTTTTCGAATCACCATAAAAAATATTCCAACCAAAATTTATGTAAATTTCACTACTACATTTGGATGTGAATTCTAACGTATTTTTCAACAATGATGGCGGAAATCATAGGCCATGTCAAGAAATCCTTTCTATTTCTTAATTTAGTCCCGAATGACATCGTAATTCCAAAGTTCGTTCTCTTTTGCCAAAATTGAGACGTCTACATGTCGATACAACCTAGTCATTAAATGTATGATTTTTGTCTTTGAAATGGTCAATGCACCCTTGCATTGACCTAGTCAATGCACATCGATATTCCGATGGAATTGAGCATAAATGAAAACTATATAAGATATATTCATACTAAGTCGACAATTACCTAACAATCTAGACATCTACAAATAGAATGTTTTGTAGTTTGAACAAATATACCATCAATATTACGATAATTTATATAATTTCATTAATTTAATTATATAGTTAAGAATATCAATATCAAAAGAGGAAAGTTCAAGGGATGATGCTAAATTATAGGAGCAACTTGGTGATGGTAAATGTTGGTTCCCTTGCAAAAATTGGAAGAGAATAAAAAGAATAGTTTTAATGTCTACGACTATAAGAAAATTGTTGGGAATATGGGCACTTCAAAGGGGGGCATGAATTTCATCCAATGATAAAAAGTACTAGACAAATTTCTTTGTTACATGTTTAATGTTTATTCTTGTTAAATTAATTTAGAAGTTTTAATTTATTGCTTTAATATTATATAATATATATATACTAAAAATATTTAATATATTGTAATTTTTAATGACAAAGAGAAAGCGTCCTAAGGTTGGATCGAACAACAAGCAAGATGTGTCAAATTGTAGTAGAAATGTTGGTATGTAGGCTAATGGACTCGAGAATCAATATGATGAAGTTAATCCTACGACCGAGGAAAATGATGTTATTGCTGTAATTCATAATGATGGGATAAATATATTGATCAATGTCATATTTCATGCTTTGTCAATGGATGATAAATTTGATGGATATATTGAAGATGTTACTCTAATTTAAAAGGAAAAAAACCCTTATATGGAGGCTGAAAGACAAATATTCTCTATGCAAATTTATTGTTGGTGAACTTGGCTCGTGTTGAATGGGTTATCTAACACTTGCATCACACTGATCCTAAGGTATGAAATATAATTCTCCATGCATATTGAATACCATTTTTTGTTCTTTCTATTTTTATAAGTGTTGATTATATTTTAAAAAGGATTATGCAGAATTGATGAGACATAGTCATTAATTTAAATTTGTGTTTTAATTTTTTTCATTATTAGGAAATATTCTTCTACCATCGCCAAATCATTTACCTCGCACATACCAAGAATTATTCTCATTTTGAAAGATTTAGGAATGAGGTTTGAAGCCATTATGTCCTAATGACCACATTATATATTATGGACAACATGCAACAAATTTGGACTACCCTCAATGTGGAATTAGTAGATATCAAACTGATCAAGTAATAAATAAGGTGCCCCGTAAGGTTCTCTGTCATATTCCCATAGTTCCACATATCCATTGATTGTTTGTGTGAAAAAACATGGCACAATTTATGGATTACCCTACATTAAATAGAAGTGAAGATGGTGTTATGTGAATGTTTGTGGATGGTGTTGCATTTAGGGTATCGAAGAAAGATGGCCAATTTTTAAAAATTAACCTCATAATGTTAGGATTTCTTTGGCAAACGATGGTGTCTATCCATTTGCGGAGATGATATATGTTTACTCAATGTGGCCCATTTATTTTATAAACAATAGCCTCCCCCCTTGGATGTTAGTAAAGAGGGAGCACAAAATGTTGGCAAAGATTGTTCCAAGTAATTGTTCAAATTAGTTATATTGTTTTGAAATACAACTCTTGTCCATTATACTTAATTAGTTGATTGTTAGAATATAATAATTTATTATTTGTTCAATTTAATAAATGTGTGTATTTTCAAATAATTAGGTAAGTACCATGTTAAATATATGGACATATTTATTAAGCATATTATTGGTAAAATTCTATAGTTATGGGTTGGAATCACTATGTATGACATCTACAAACCAGTAGGTCAAATACAATTTCAATTCCATGGAATACTTACATAGACAATCCGTCATGCTTTGAGGCTAACACATTGTTTTGGTAACTAGTGTTAAAGTAATTGTAACAATTTTTAATTTTGTCAATAATCGAATCATTTTGTGAATAATTTCTTTGTATAACAATTGTATTAACATAATTCCACATCTTGTAGGTCTTCAAACAAAGGGTAAATTTGCATGTCCAATGTGTGGTCCCGCAGTAATATCTTGACACTCCAAAATCTTAGGAAAGGATGTGATTGATGAGTAAAGAGACTTCCTACCTAACAGTCATCATTATAAAACTACCAAGAAATATATTTTTAATTTTAAGGGCGAGACCAAGAAAAAACCTTGAAGAATGAAAATTCCACTTTGGAAATTGGAGTATAATAGAAATCATCATCGAGGTAAGCAATTAGATTCAAAATCACATGAAATGATGTTATACATCTTGTAGTATTTATAATATTCAATTTTTTCATACGTATAATATTATATTTAATTTTGTTCATTTCCATTCCATGAAGGTCATTGAAGCATTAATAAGCCTCTTGCACAAGGAATGAAATGATACTACATTCAATTCAATAGGTTTCCCTACTATGAGCACCTAAAAGCTACCCATTTGTTTGATACAATGCATATGACAATAATATTACATAAACATTATGGATAATATTAGATAGAAGGAGTATCAAAGATAATGCCATGTCCCCATCCAAGTAAGACTACTTTCAAACAATGTTTCACCAACCTACTAGTTCCCTAGGTTAAGGTGGAGGCATAAAATTTTGTAATAAGGGAGCTTTGAGACCCAAAGGGACATTAGTTTACCATATTCACATTAAATTGGGTCACATAAATAATAAATTAAAAAAAAATGTGGCATTGGTTCATGGAGGCACTTGGAGGCGTATGGATTGCTTGGGTGGCTAGATACCCCCACACACTTGGCATGACCTTCATCCAAATTTGAATCCATGGGGAATGTAATGTTCTTGGAGGGTGACATGGTGTCAAATAGAATATAATGATCCAAGTAATTTGATCATTGTAAGAGCGTAAGTATGTGTTATTATATAATGTAACTATTTTTTTTTCCTTGAGCCTAAGTTACAATAACCAATATTCAGAAAAAGTAAAGGCATTGCAATTAGAAAATAATAAGTAGGAAAATCGCCATAAAATAACGAAATAGATTTTCACTAATCACATCTACAAATATTAAATTATAATTAATTCACATAAAATATAACAGAGTACATAAGGTTTGTCAATGATCAAATCTCGCACACATGTGACATTTTGTAATAAAAAATTAAGATGTCATCAACATATAGCATGCATCCCATCGAAGACATCCTCATTAAGATCAACGAAGCAACATGAGTCCAGCAATGCGAAAGAATAGTCAAAAGACAAGGCTACATAGCCAAACCTCTGGTTAGGTGTGCTACTGCCCATATTGTTAAGGGAACCACTTGGCCTCCTAAATGTCATTATATATAAAATATATGTAATTATGGATAACACATGCATTGGATTTAATGAGTAGTTGGAGTTGGTACAACCGCCCCAACCTCCATCTTGATGTAAAAATATACCATTTATGAATGAATGCAATCCAGTAAAGGTTTGGTACTTTCCTATGTTCGTTAATGGTTGTGTGTGAGTTTAATATATGCTTGAATGTGATGTGAAAGCCTAACTTTCAACATCTTGCCGTCTTTTCCTTCCTCTAAGCAGTCCTGGGTGACAACAACAATGCATAGTGGTAGCATGAGCAATGTGTGCCATAAGAAAGCATTGTAAAAATTGAACATCTGTTGTTAAAAATAATGTTAAATCAATTTAACAATACTAAATCAATCGTATCATTATTTGATTACAAAAATTTAACCCGATGGAATGCGCTTTGCCTCATATGGAGGCCAAAACTTAATAGAAATATTGTCTTGCCTCGGTAAAAGGTTAAATAAAAAATTTAAAAAAATGTGATTAATCCATGAAAAGGCAGTTTGGTCCATAAAAAACAATTAAAAAGTAAAAATTTAAAACTTAGAACAAATTTCTAAAATCTTTTTTGGTTCTCATGCAAGCTAATTGAAACAATGCCAAGTTGATTCATAGATTCCCTACCATCCTAAAGGCATAGGCTAATAATAAGAAACACTAATAAACAAAGACTAGATGCATAAGTAAGAACATTAAAACTAAGAAGCTTGATGTAATCTAGGTTTTATACTTCTTCAAAGTTATGACTACACACATGCACATTTAGATTTTAATTAAAAGATATATTTAAAAAAAATATTTGGTCAATGTACATAATCATTGGATTGGTGTGTTGCATACTATTAATTCAAGTATACTTTGTGGCATGGCATGTATATTCATATTATTTTATCTTGGGATTCGAGACAATTATGTTAACATAAAATAATTTGTCGATATAGTTACATCAATAATTTAACTGTTTATTGTTTAAATTAAAATTGATCGGTGTATTTAATTAAAGTGATGTAGATATCGTCAGTGGAGGGTAAAGCAAGTGGTAAAGTGGAATTGTTGAAATTGGTTGTAATTGGAAGGTCTCGTGTTCAAATCCCCTCCAAATTTACCCGTGTGCCATGGTTTGGGCCTTGTTAATGCATCTAGGGGTATAGTGGTAGCGGGATTGGATCTCTGGACCCTATGTCATGCGAGTACCAGCTCGTGTTGCCGATTCCCCTAGTTACAAAAAAAAAGGTGATATAGATATCATTGAGAATTGAATTCAAATATTAATAAATGGTTAAGAAGATATTCGATGATTACTGACTCATTATGGAGATGATAATGATATATTCAAAATTTCTATCCAAATTACATGCTTATATATTAGGGGAAACTCGTCTTTGTTATAGATGATATGTAGTTTAGTTAGAATGAATGGTATGTAATTCAAGTGAAATTGATATTGTATAGTTTGAGATTTAAGTAAGAAGAGTTGTAAGTTAGTTTAAGCGGTTGAGAGTTGTGAGTTGTAAGAAGATCTCGGGATCAAATATTTGGGTGTTTATGCATAAATATATAAAGGCCTCACTTGATCTCCCCGCCGAGCTAGGCTCTGTAATAAGAGACAATAAGGTGAGGCCCCTTCGAGTGCCCCCCTAGTAATTCTTTGTGTGGACGTACAAGCCCTTTTCGGGGTTGTGAACCACATTTAAAAATAAAGTAGGAAGAGTTGTATTTATATGTAAATTTATTATTTTTTTGGTTATTTAGTTGGTTTTATAATTATGATATTTATATTATTTTATGATTTTATCTTAAATTATATTTAGTTAATTGTCACTTTTAAATTTATAGTAACATTTGCAATTACAATATTAATAGTCTACTAGGAATTGTATTTAACAATTACTATGTGTATATATATTGTAAGAACGTAAGTATGTGTTATTAGTCCCTGCCATCGGCTAGCAGGGACTCTATGAACGGCCTTGCCATTGTTTTCAATTATTTTGCACGGAAAACAAAACGAATATGAATTATTAGTCCTAAGTTTGCATTGAATCATTTATAACCCAATTGTTTTATCTAATTATTAGTCTGTGTTCATTTGACATCTATTTGCCCACCGTTCTTTCAACCAATTGGAGATTTGAAACTCTTATTTGGCCTCTTCTCGAGGCGGGTATCCTTTTGAACATCATGATATCCTAAGTTTCACTATCATCTTGGTGAAAAAAAGACTGATATGTGTTAATGCTATTACTCGCTTAGCATTAGTTTGCGAGTAACTCTTAACATTAAATGTTTGTTTGATGCAGAGAAATACTCTTCCACCCACCGCCTTTCTCTTTGGTGCCGCCTTGATTTTTGGTGGAGAGCAGCCTTACTCTTCCATAGACCGCCTTACTCTTCGATGGACAACAAGGACAAAATGATGCCAGGTGGTGTTGAGACATTTTCATGTTTAAACGTCCTTATGAAGGAGAGATGGCAGGTGCTGATGGAGTGGGATGCATTTTACAATTGAGAAAGAAAGACAGACATCAAAGGAAGGAGGCAAGCAGCGTGAAATCGGCAAGCAGCACACATTGCAGACACTACTTCTGTTGAGTGATCCCGGCCCAAGAGTAAAGAGACAAGCTAGGAACCCTTGTTTTGGCTTTTATTCAGATGTTAATAATAGGGATGAAGCACCAGATGATTGTGGTAGAGAGTCTGAGCTTCCTGAGCGTGCTTTGGAGTTCCATGCTCGTGTTGCAGATCAACATCCTCTGCAGAGACGACCAACAGAGGTATTTCATATTTTTATCTTCAGCTATTGTTTTTTATACTATATTTGGCTCACTGAACTCCAAACTAAAACTGAACTAGGAAGCTACTACTGCTTTGGACAGTCCGCAGTATAGACTCTGTAGGAAGCTCATCCTACGACTAGAGAAAGATAGCTTCAGATATACTAGGCAAGACATGATTTATAAATAGATAATGAAAGAGATTAAGTAACGAAGGTGGGTAGGGAGGTGTACTTATCTCTTTCCATGCGTGAATATTTCTTTCTGCATAGGTAGGCATTATACCAGAGCATTCTGGTAAGGACTCCGCTGCAAATAAAGCTCATTTTCACTAGTGGCCTTTAGTCGAGCGCACTCCGATTGAAAACACCAGTGGGTCTAGAGAGGTCACGCAAAGTCTCCCATGCTCTTTAATATCCAGGAAAACACTATTTTTTGTTTAACTATCTAAAATATAGTTAGTGAAAAAACTGTCAAAAGGAAAAGGTAACATTGACATAATGTGATCCAAACCTACTGTTATGATGAATTTGTGATTAAGCTCTTCCTTCTTGCTTGCAAAATGCCTAGATTAATAGAGTTGAGCATTCTTTGATCTTGATTGTGAAAAATCAAAGTCGTTTAACGAATAATACAATTTTGCAAAACTAACAATTTCGATTTCCAATTTAAAAAAAGTAGTTGAGAATACTCAAAATCTGTTGGCTACGATGCGGTAAAAATAGATTTCGCAGAATCACTGTTCTAATTTTTGTATGGTTTTTTGCTATTTGTTTATTAAAATTTAGTTAGAATTTAGTATAATTTAAGTGTTTAAGAATTTTGGGGCTAAATTCATTTTTATAATTAAATATACAATTTGAATAATAAAATTTCAGATTTCAACATTATAATCGAATTTTAATAATTAGCACACCTACACCATATTTTTGAAGGCACTCAATTTAAGTTTTTTATTATTATCATATATAAAGTACTACCTACAGAGATAAAATACATACCTTATGTATTGTTTGATACTTGATCTTCACATACTGTGATGAGTTTATATTTGTAAATAGTCTACGTCATTTTAAAAATGATATTTGTAAAGCATTTAAAACCAGGTTCACAATTTAAGAAAAAAAATAGATTCCTCACACTAATGAAAACTTAAAATGCTTAACCTATAAGACAAGAAGTTTTAGATTAAATATGTATCATATTTCTGGTTTTGGTTGCAGATTGCCAATTAACATACTCCCACAATAATATTCATGGGTTTGGTTTTAGACTGCCGACGAACATACTCTCACAACAATTCCGTTTTTACAAAATTAATTCATAAAAAATGACAATTTCAAAATTGGCGGGAAAATTGGTCCTCTGCATTGAAATGACAGCCTGTAATGCTGTAGCTTCATCAAAGCACATAGACAAAGACTCGTAAAAATAAAGGATGCCTTGAGGCCCATGATACCAGATTTTAATGGCCCCTGGCTAAGTTTTGGCTACTGTTCAGACCCACGAAATTTAAAAGGATAATGTTTATTTTTATTTTTTCACAATGGAAAGGACAACTTTAAATTAGTAAAGCTTTGTCATAATACAGAATGATTTTACATAAAAATCAGAAATGATAGCCATGAATCTTTAGCACATACAGTCATATAATTTATTATTGGCATGAACACTGTCCAATACACACCAGTCATAAGCCAAAAGAGTAATAACTATCTATCATAAGTACACAAACCAAAATATCAACAAAATACTGGGTGCAATATTGAGTGCATATGGTAGTTCTCCTAGAATAACAGCCAAGAGAAACACAATCAAGAATCAGTATAGACTCAATATTTCTGAGTCTATAAGACATCTATCAGATAATTCTTTCCAAGTAATCCTATCTAGATAGACTACTCCTAAAATAATAGAATTCGGTCAATAAATTCAAAAAAACACTTCCCAAAATGACCCCTGACAATGCAACTGTCAAGAATCAGAAAGAAAATATGCAAAGTTCAAACTAATTGGTTTGAAGCACTAATTATAAGAAAAATACCATGTCCCAATGAGTATGACACAGACCGCTGGTCTAATCCAAAATAAAAAAATAAAAAACATGAATTTCTCTTCTAATTACGCTGGTTCCACTACTGCTACGCAGAACCAGGCACTGAATCTATCTCACGAAAGCCAAAAACTATAGGAATTGATAAGCATTGACATGAGCTTTTATATAGAATACAGGATGTACCATGAAACGAACGTTCTGTTGTTTTCCTAGATATAAATAAGATCTTAAACCCTAAAACAAATCTCTATTCAAACCACCAATTTTAACAATTAAAATGGGAGAGGAGTTATAGTATCATCCAACTCGAATCTACACATGTAGAACTAGTTCTTAAAAGAGAATATAAGTATTTCATATTCAATATTGAAATACAAATTTTTACATACTTGGCATTCTACCTTTGCCTCTTATACTTTACCTGTGCAAATTTTTTATGATGGGTCTCGATCTGGGTATGAAACACAGGCTAGAATTTGATTATGCCCGGAATATGGGTAGTGCATGAACTGGCGGTTTATAGTCCCAGTCGTAGTTTTCATAGTTGTCAGAGTGGAAACTAATGAAGAAGACAGAAAAAAGTGCGATAACAATCGGAACGAAAAAAGTTGAACCGGGGCACGCGATACGAAGGAGCGACCTGTTTTATGGGTCATAAAGGCTACCTTGGGACTCTGCAAAGAGGGCCTACATGCAGCCCGATCCCTACCGGTGGTTCAGTGTGGCCTTAGATGCATGGCCCTCATGCACACTCCTGCACCCATCCTTAGTGCACGCATATGCTGGTTAACAGGATCGAGGCTGTCATACCAAGTTACATTTGTCATACCTAGGCTTTCATACCTTTTTTTAATTGACTACGTTAAATTTGTCTTGCATGTGTCTAAAGGTATGTCTAATGTTTAGCATTACCACATGTCTTATGTTCAACGTCATGTCTTATGTTTAGAACATTTGTCTAATGCTAAGTATTAGATGTCGATTAGCCTTTTACAAGATTGTACGCGTGTTAGAGGCTACATGCTGCGGGTGATAGATGCTTTCAGACATGTAAAACCTGGTGAGACTGGATTTATGAGCTATATATCAAGTTACATCCACTATTTATTTATTAGCTGATTGCAAACGAATTCAATTGTAATTTGCAGCTGAGCGGAACAATTACACTTAGGTACAGTTTCTTTCGATTCTTTTTTTAGGTTTTTATTTTGTGCAAATATCATTTTGTTTTCTCAGTATATGTAATAGCGATTTTCAGGTTTTAATTTTGTGCAAATATCATTGTGTTTTCTCAGGGAAGGCTTTAACTGTCTTAATACTGTAACTCACTAATTCATTCCGCGCAATTACCATTATCTATTTGTATTTCTTGCATCCCATGCAATTAGCATTGTCTTTCGACTTCTATCACCTATTAAAATTGATTATACAAGTGTTTCAAACTCTCAACCGAATCCACACAAATCCCTTCCAAATATTGCATAACTTGTTAGGACATACCCGTAGACATCCATTCTAGGACAATGGAAGGGCATGTGTTAAAAACGCTGCAAAAACATTGCCCCCCAATGCCTCTTCCTTCTTCCTCTATGTCTCCCTCCTCGCGAGGACTACGAGAAGACGATGCTGGCCGAGCCAGAGAGAAGGGCTGTACAATATTATGCATATGGTGATCAGCTTTACAAAAAAATGAAATAATTTAAAGATTATTGTTAATTAAATGGTCGGAATGCTTCTGTGGTAACTTCTGCCACCGAGGTGGTCATGAGGGGTGGCTGTGTCAGCAATGGCTACGCCTGCAAATATTGCTATTTCATCGCCTCTCCTCACTTGCCTCACCTTCTGACTTGAGTCCTCTTCTTCATCTTCCTCCGGTCGTCTGTGTGATCTGCGCCCTGAGCGCCCTCGAAACGAATAATTTATATGTTGATCAGATTGATATTCAAGCTAATTATTCATTACCCTCATTTATTACTATCAAATTATATACTTTATGTTTAAGTATTTTATCTTTTAGAAGTGTGGTCTTACGGACATCTCATTTTCTTTATAGTTAGGTTTTCCAAGCATTTGATTGGGAAGGGATTTATTTCTAGGAGGCCAACTGAAAACAAGTAGTTTCTAAGTGGAGTTCGGCTAGGGCACAAACCATCCTCTTAAGAAGTTTCGTCCATCCCTTATCTGTCTCATAAACTGTATAAGGGGTTTTCTTGGGTACTCTAGACAAAGCTTGTTTTGAGTAGCGAGCTAGTGAGCCATTGAGTGCTAAAGCGTGATTACATATATCCAAGTGGCGGCCACTTCTCTTTGGGTAGGTCAAATCTCTACGACCTATCTTCAATCCCCTCTTAAGCTTGTAAATCTCATCTGTTTTCTTTTCCATGATGCACTCATTCTCCGTTTTTAGTTTAGCCACTACTCGTTTGTAATGTGCTGTGAGGTGCTCCTTAGACATGCTTTTTAATGGAGATTCTATAGTATCTGGAATCTCAGTCTGAGTGTGCCCAGAAAGATCTGGTTCCTTTGAAGAATGACCTACAATTTTTCTTATCAGCGCAGTTGTATAACTATTGTCCTCACAGTGACTCTCTATTCTTCAGAGATAAATATTTTAACCCATTTGAATTGCCACCATCAGAATTGATAGGAGATTTCACTGGCTCCTCAATTTTTAAGAGCTCTAACTCTTGATGCAGATGATTTAATTCATTCACCAGTGCCACCCTCCATTCATCCCATGACAACTGACTTCCTTCTTGAATTGATTACAATCATACTACTTAAGTCATGCTTATAGCGAGCTGGGTGGTGGGCAGCCACTATTTCTCTTCTTGGGCCAAACTTATGCTTAAGCTTATACCAAATTAATGTATGAGCTCCACTTACATTAAAGTAATCCAACCTAATACCGAATTATTGTTTCAGATCCATTAAAATAACCTAACCTAATACCAAATTAATGTATAAGATCCACTTTTTATTTTTTAGTGTGGTCCTTGATTCCATTGCTCATATTCTCAATCACTTTTGGTTTTCATTGGAAATGAAAACGCCCATGAGCTCTATAACTTCTTTCTTAAATACAAGGCACCTTTGATTGCTCCATCTCATGGATATAAAAGTCACTGAAACAGTTTCAGGAAAGCTAGAACTATTTCAAAAATTTGGATAACCATACTTCTCTTTTCAATTAAAACTAAGAGTGTAGCCCATACTATTTCGGTCTATATCGTCATAGTTGTTCATGGAAAAAGTAATACCCATTTTTTGCTGTAATATTATTTTCTTTTTTGTTGTTTCTGAACCGCATCTAAGGACTTCCCCCTTAAGCTTGTAAATCTCATTAGTTTTCTTTTCCACGATGCACTCATTCTCCCTTTTTAGTTCAGCCACTATTCGTTTGTAATGTGTCATGAGGTGCTCCTTAGACATGCTTTTTAATGGAGATTCTATAGTATACGGAATCTCAGTCTGAGTGTGCCCATAAAGATCTGGTTTCTTTGAAAAATGACCTGCAATTTTTCTTGTCAGCACAGTTGTCTAACTATTATCCTCAGGTGACTCTCCATTCTTCAGAGAGAAATATTTTAACCCATTTGAGTTGCCGCCATTAGAATTGAGAGGAGATTTCACTGGCTCCTCAATTTTTAAGAGCTCTAACTCTTGACGCAGATGATTTAATTCATTCATCAGTGCCACCCTCCCTTCATCCCATGTCATTTGCAACATGGAATGTTTTCTTTCCTCCTGCTCCTTTATTTTAAGCCAGCCTTCAAGGTCCTTTAAGAATTCTCTTAGCACAAGTTCACTTATCTGCTCCTCAAAACCATACTTCCATTGCTGTTCTAAGTGTCCTTCCTGAAATAACTCAATTTGACTCTGAATATGTTGAAAGAACATCTTTGAACTTTCTGCAAAGTCGTCTAATTTTAGGTCATATGCAAGAATTTGGAGTTGATATAGTCAAACACATAATTTGCCTTGTGAAGGTGAATGCTAGTTAGACTGCCAATCTGAGATTCAAAACCTTCCAACCTTTCCTGTAATATCAAGATTTCTAGCCTTTCAGCATTCAGGGCTGTCTCTAAAAACTACTTGAACTAACCTTCAAAACTACATTTTAAATTTATTTTAAAATTAAAATATATATTTTTATAGAAATAAACCAAAAATTTATTTTAAAATAAAAAACTTATCTTTGCTTTTCACAACGGAGCAGAAATACAAAACAATGGAATCATTTTCAGTGTTTCAGTGATGAGAATAAGTGGATAGACTTTATATTTTTTTAATAGTTAAAATGAATTTCAAATGTAAAAAATGGTTTACATTAAATATGTATATATATTTTAGGTTTTAAAACATGTGGCATAAAACAAGGTCTGTATCTTACATCAATCAATTTATGGTTAGAATATTAACACCTAATGATATGGATATTAACCAATACAATTTTGAATACATATAGCCATCATAAAATTTAAAATATTGATATAAACCATGTAAGAAATGAGAAGGGGACTTTAATTTAAGTCTGTAATAAGTTCCATGGCTTTAATCAGTTTTCTTTCATAGATTTGGCTAGCCAATTGGCATTCAGTTTCTTGTTTCCGTTGTTGTTCCAACATTTTTTCTTCCAACTGTTCTAAATTTAGTTTATGTTCTTTCAACCTTTTTTCCATACCATCATTGGTTGTGTGAAGTTTTGTTATCCTTAGCAAATTATCTCTTATAGTAGCTCTTTCATCCTCCAATTCCTCCTTCAATCTATAACATTGCATTTCCATTTTTGTCGTCAGGATTCTAAGATTGTTTTCTATCTTTGCATCAATTACATGATTCCTAGATATTTGGGCCTACTAAGTCTCACTCTCCAACCTCAGACTATTAAGCTTACCAGCCAACGAATTTATATGTCCATTCTTAAAATCCAAGTCCTAGTACACCTACTATTGGATCCTATACCGGTATTTTGCTTACTTAATTATATGCACCTAAGTTAGTAAATAATCCTTGCTAACGCTTGGGGGGTAGGTTCCTAATGAATTAAAAGAAAAAGGTAATAAGATAGTTAGTGCTGGGTTTCCCCAAGAGACTGGCCTCTCTAGAGTTATAAGACCTAGAGACACTAAATGGCTTTCTATCCGTTAGAACTAATTGAATGGGAATGAGTTACAGGGTTCATCTAAGCCTCACCATTCGTTGGGCCAACGCCTTACTCAAAATCATTGGGCTAGTAGAAGATAACCATATAGTAGAAGATACCTTTTTATGGCCCTGGGTCCTGGTTCCTGGTCCTGGCTAGCGAGTGATTCTTTCTTGGTTGAGGAGGCAAAAAATAGTATTTGCATCTTTCCCACACCTACTAAACTGATTGACCATCTATCATGGGAGTGAAGGAGTCCTGGTGTTTGGCAAGCTCTTTTTCTAGCTAATCTGCCTTCTATCTCCAATACCGACTTTCCTCTTAGATCTACCTATATAAGTCTCTCAGCTCTTCCAGCTTCTCTCTATTCAAGGTTTTGCCCATGGTGACTCTGCTTCTTCCTAAAATTTATTACAGTTAACGTCCGGAGGGCTTGTCCTTCCGAGGGAAAGTATTTCACTGTTATGATACCATATGATCCATAATTGAGGGAATTATAGCCCACTCAAATCACAAACATGGATACTATGCAAAAAATCCTTTTTGGTCTCTGTCTTGAGTCTGCTATAGAGATCTATATTATGCTTTTGAGACTACAAGAACTCAACTCTCCGTTTAGCCTGCACGCAACAAGAAATTAGAATGCAACCAATAGTCAGTAACTGGAGTCAATTTTATTGTGGTTCAAAACAGGCAAGCTCGTGAGCAACTAATTATCAGGCTTATATGAGACAAGGGCCTGCACTTGCAATGTCATTGATAGCTATGGCTCCTAATATGGCTACAAATGACTAAATAAAGGATAATACATAGTAATTAGGGTTTGATAAGGTCCACACATAACTAGCATTTCATTGAACTTCATAAGGAAAACAACAACATGCTTTCATGTTCTGATAAACAAGTAAAATGTTCTCTTGAACATGTTTCTGTAGAACATAGAATCAATGAAAGGTCGATTCCCATTTGAGATACATTAGAAAATCATTTTAAGCCTCATCGCAAACAACTATCTTTGCATTGCTTAAAGAAAATTGCAAGAAACAGTTGCAACAACTAAAAGCTAAAACTACTGAATCAACAATCAATCAACAAACTGATTTTCTAACTGTCAAAATAAACAATGACACATGAAGAAATCGATAAAAAAATACCATAGAAAGAAAAGAAAACCATATCGTTTCTTTCAATAAAAAAAATTGCAAGAAGCAAATGTATACCTTCTCAAATCAAACCCGATGCTACAATAAAAGAACAAGAAAGAAAACTAGACAAAAAGAACATGGTTACAACAAAAGAGCAAGATAGACAACTAGACAAAATGAACATGATTACAACTGACAATAAGCTTTGCATGAAAAGAAATCATCCATTTCACTTCGTTGCATAAAGAAAATTGCAAGACAACATCCCAAATTGGATCAAATACAACTAGGCTCTAATACAACAATAGTAAAAGAGAAAAAATTGCAACGAAAAAGAAAGAATTATCAAAGAAGGGAAAAAGCAACTATGACAATCTTTGAACAACAGTACCGTGAGCAAATTATTGACACACCAATCTATGATTGCTGAATTTGTCAGCGAACTTTCTTTAAAAAGGACATTGCCTATCGGAAACAAGTAGCAAAAAAAAGAACTCGAACAAATAAAACAACAAGAAGAAAACAAATAGAATACAATGACTTTGTGTCTCAATGCATTTGTAAATCTTGCAAGAAGTCATATAAGAATGGCATAACTCCTACATTTGCAGTGCTTGATGAAATTCGTAGAAACAAAGGTACAAAAACTTTGTCAAATTTCTCTGAACTAGAAGAGAGACTAGTTGCACTAAGAATACCATTTCTACAGATCAAAGAAATGGGACTCGGCTATAAGAAACCACAATTAGGTCTCACATGAGGGGTGATTAATGTGCCTACTTGCATAACAGAATTCAATCTGGATTTCCTAGGAACATTAGAGAAACAGATACAGTTGCAGTGGCAGTTAAGAGACGTTTGAATTTCAAAAATGCTAATGCAATTGGAAGGATTCGAATTCATATTGTCATGAAAGCATTGAAACAATTGTGCCAAACAATGCTATATAAACTAGAGGATGTCAAAATAGACAATGAATGGGAAAAAGTATTCATTGAAAACAAGGAATCATATGATAGTGAAACGAACATCAAGCATGATTGTGATATCGATGATCTACCCGAACCAATCACAAAGACATTGATACATGGATTCATTGATGCACATACTATTTATGATCTTGCAAATAAGCAAATCAATGTTGCACCTGCTGAGGGATACATGCCACTAGGAATATTCCATGACAAGTATTCTGAAGAAATGAGCTTCCCTTCATTGTTTTATGGAAGGAAACGCATGGATGACATAATAAAGACCTTCATGTATCAAAAGATTTGCCAATGGGAGGTATTGCATAGTAGCCATGACTTTGCTTTTCATACAACCAACTTGTTTTACAAAGCAATTTGAATCATCCTAAATCAGGTTTTCAATTGTATATGGATTAGGATAAGGCAAGGTCAACTAAAAGGTAGGAAACTAGTAGCCAAGGACGTTAGATCAAAGCCAAATCTAGATCGCATCCTCAAATCAGACATTGGGTACATGGATCTAAAAGCAATTCGTACATCTCCAGATTATCATCATCAAATGTGCAACAAACTATATGCAATGATCAGAAAATTAGGACCACCAACGTTCTTTGTGACCTTTAGCAGTGCAGAGCATATTTGGAAACCACTTGTTAATGCTCTTAAACATATGAAAACAAAAAACAAAATAATGAGACAAAATGAGATAGGACAAGACGAAGTTAGCTCCTTGATTAGGGATGACCCTGTCACTTGTGTAAGATACTACAGAAATAGAATCAATGCATTACGACAATTAATCTCTCATGATCACAAGTACTATGGAGAAATTGAAGAGTATTTCTATGTAACAGAGTTCCAAAACAGAGGTAGCGAACACAACCATGGTTTTATTTGGATCAAATCAGCACCAATATATGGTACAAACACAAATGGCGATGTAGAAAAATTTGTTCATAAGTATCTATCAACAAACTCATCAAGTCTTTCAAGTGACATTAGAACAATGCAACAACATCGACACACAAAGAGTTGTAAGAAAAATAGAAATGCCAATTGTAGGTACAATTTTCCTATTCCTCCAATGAAAACAATCAAGATACTTGAACCACTTGTCTTTGATAACAATAATACAAAATCCAATGAAAAACTCATATTTGCTGCAATAAGTGATAATACCTATGATGAAAACTATACATTTGATGAATTCATAAATGAGTTGCATATGACAAATGATGAGTACATACATGCTATTCAATGTAGCCTTAATCGAAGTACAATTATGCTTGAAAGAAAACCATCTGACACTTGGACAAACAGCTTCGCTCGCCATATCCCAGAAATATGGCTTGCAAATACTGATTCTCAGTTTGTACTAAACTCATATGCTGCAACATTATATTGTAGTTCATACATGACAAAACAAGACAATACACTTACAAAGACATTTAGGAAAATAAGAGAGGAGAATACGAAATTTTTTTTGATGTCATGGAAACTATTGTTGCTCTTGGGAAATCATTAGTAAATATGCAACAAATGTCAGCACAACTAGCAGTGCATATTGTTCTATCGCTACCATTGAGCAGCAGTTCACGTAGATGCATATTCATTAATACTTCCTCGCAAGATCAACGTGCATTTGTCCTTAAAAAGCAAAAAGTACTGCAACGAGAACCAGATGATTCGGAAGACATAATGTGCCCATCGATAATTGATCATTATATTTCACGTCCTATTGAAATCGACACTACATGTTTAGCAGAATTTGTATCTTGCTACACGAAAATAGGAAAAAAGCGCAAAGGAAACAACAAACCATATGTCATTAGATACATAAAGTACAATAGACATAATGACATCGAGAAATTTTGAAGAGAGAAATTGATGTTGTATATTCCATATCAAGGGAACGGAAATACAATAAAAGAGCAATACTTGTCATGGACAAAGGCTTACGTTGCACTTAAACAAACAATAAAACAAAACGAACAAAAATTCACATTTGATACACAGTCACAATGGGGTGACATTGATGATGCAATTCATGCACTTGAAACATCAGAACAACAATTGTTTAACATAGACAACCTTACACCCGCACCTACATGTAACACAAATATGACAACAATCGCAAATGAAGAACATGAAAAATATGACTTTGAAAATGATCTTCAACATTTTCAAGACACAAAAAACATGAAAACACCATTGTATAGGCCATATGAAATTGTAAAACAACCACACATATTAGAGAACAAAGAGTTTTATGTGCTTAGAAGAAAATTAAATGAAGAACAAGCAACATTGCTAAATGACATAATCACTAAGAAAAAAACAATCCAAATGAACCGCTCCACTTGTTTGTGACAGGAGGAGCAGGAACAGGAAAGAATTTTGTAGGAAAAGCAATATTCCAATCACTTGTGCCTATGCACAATAATATAATGCAATATGACCCTTCAAAGCCAATAGGATTAATAGTTTCCTATACAGGAAATGCAACATTCAATATCGGAGGTGTCACATTGCACTCCGCCTTTTACGTGCCTTTCAATAAGACAAATTGCCTCTCATTCAATATCAGAGGTGTCACATTGCACTCCGCCTTTTATGTGCCTTTCAATAAGACAAATTGCTTCTCATTGAACAACGAGAAGCTAGACACATTGTCAAAGAACTATGGACAACTATGTGTTGTACTTATTGACGAAGCATCTCTTGTAGGTGCAACCACACTTTATCAAATTGATAAACGCTTGTGACAAATACTGCACATGCCCACATGTCACTTTGCAAATATTGATGTCATATTCCTTGGAGAGTTATACCAGGCTCAACCTGTAAGAGATTCAATGATATTTGAAAGCCCAAAGTTAGACAAAAATGTAATTCCATATGACTTTTGGAAGCAAAAAATCAAATGTTATTAGTTGAAAACTGCAATGCGCCAAAAAGACACACACTTTGTCACTGTGCTAAATAGAATTCGACTAAATGAGCAATCAAAAGAAGACATAGATTACATTAACGACAAATGATTCAGACCACCACCTCTTGACCCGCAATTTCCCTATGTATTAGACAAAAATGTAATTCCATATGACTTTTGGAAGCAAAAAATCAAATCATATCAATTGAAAACTGCAATGCGCCAAAAAGACACACACTTTTTCACTGTGCTAAATAGAATTAGACTAAATGAGCAATCAAAAGAAGATCAAAAGAAGACATAGATTACATTAATGACAAATGCTTCAGACCACCACCTCTTGACCCACAATTTCCCTATGTATTCTATCAAAACAAAGATGTCCAGAGTCATAACACCAAAATGCTATCACTAACACATGGAGAACAAATTGTGCTTAATGCCAAGGATGAACATGAGACTATGGGTACAAATTTCTATGCTTATGAAAAAACAATAGTTCTACCTTCAACGATATTGATGAAAAAAGATATGTTAGTTGAACTATATGCTGGAAACTACAACACCCAAGATGGACTAGTTAATGGTGTTAAAGGAATATTCAAAAGATACACAATATGCAATAGTGAATATGATATGGTTTGGATACATTTCCCAGATGCAAATATTGGAGGGCAACAAAGAGCAAAGTTCAACCAACAATATGACATAAACATCTCTCCAGAATGGACACCAATTTGTAGAATCGCAAAACCATTAGCAATACCTCAAAACAAATCATGTATTACAATTCGTAAACAATTTCCAGTGCAACTTGCTTGTGCAAGAACAATACATCGTACGCAAGGGCTTACACTAGAAAAAATGGCATTTGACCCATCCGGAATATCACACCATGGATTAATTTATACTGCACTATCAAGAGTTAGGAACATTAATCCTTTGTACATTTTACAAAGACTAACAACAAAGAATTTCAACGTAACATTAGAGGAATTTTGGGGTCTAAAATGGGCCTCCTAAGGAAAATAATAAAATAATATTGATTAATTTTGGAGGAAGAAAGAAAAAACTACTTTTTGTGTTCGTATTTTCGACATATCTCCCTGTGTTTTTACTCAAATTTCGATCGGGAGAGCTCGTTGGATGTAGAATTCGATTCCGCATCCAATGAGTACCCACACTGCATACTTTTGATGGACCCCGCTACCCCAAAAAAAAGAAATACCTGAAAAAATGTGATGATGACATCATCATCACGTTTTTCAGGTATTTCTTGTTTTTGGGGTAGAGGGGTCCATCAAAAGTATGCAGTGTGGGTACTCGTTGGATGTGGAATCGAATTCCGCATCCAATGAGCTCTCCCGATCGAAATTTGAGTAAAAACACAACGAGATATGTCGAAAATACGAACAAAAAAAGTAGTTTTTTTTAATGACAAATATGTCAATTCAACCATTATGGTTGACTTATTTTATTGAAATTCTATTGGTTCTTGAATTCCAACTCACAAAAACTTATTTTGGCACGTTTTCTTATAAGGCCCATTTTAGACCCCAAATCTCCTCTAATGACACAAAAATATTAGACGAGATGACAAGAATAGAAACATTTGCATCATGGAAACTAGACCTTGAACAAAGAGCAATATGCAATGCCAATGTTAATGTGTTATCAATTGCAACATTGAACACACGCAATGCAGTTGTACATATTGATGACATTGCACGTGACACACAACTAATGAACAATATGATTATGTGTCTTCAAGAGACTCATCTCTCTACTACACCAAACAAAAATGAATTTGTCAAATTCAACATCATTGTATCATATTTGAATTATGGACTACTCACTTGTATAAGAGACGATATGCAAATCAACGCAACTAGAAACTATAACAATAGCAAAGTTGAACTAAGTGTTGTAGATATGTATTTCAAAAAATCAATTTGTCTAATGAACATATAGGCAGCACCATTTGAACAAGTGCAAAGGATAATTGAAACAATACAAAAAGCAAAATCTGAATCAATGAATAGCAATTCCATCATCATTATAGCAGGTGATTTCAATGTTGATATGCAATAAAATTTTGCAAGATGTAAACATCTAACACAATTCATGGAATCACAACAATTATATCAAATAACAACCAGATTTTCCCCTCCAACAACAATAATAGACCATATTTGGACAAACCACCCTATTTTACAATGTGAAGTCAATGTTTCTGATGCTGATTGGTCTAACCATGATATCATATATGCATTACTACAATTCTGATTTGACCAAATACAAATTGTACATAGATAGAAACTACAAAAACAAAGTTGTACGTAGATAGAAACCACAAAAACAAAGGCTAGCATATTTATATTTATGTCTTATAACTTATTTTGTATTTGTACATATCTATTGTTCACTAATTGGCATATGTACTCAATGCAGCAGTATTCTGATTTCACCAAAAACAAATTGTACAAAAACAAAGCTGTGCTTAGATAGAAACTACAAAAACAAAGGTTAGCATATTTACATTTGTGTCTTATATCCTATTTTGTATTTGTACAATTTTTCTATTCACTAATCGCTATATGCACTGAATGCATCAATAATCTTACACCTATTCTCTCTTCTTTACCATTCAAAATGAAAAGAGCACGTCCGCAAGATGAACACTTAGACCAACAGTTGGCAAAAAAAAGCAAAAAGGTATATTTATAATACTACAACATTCAATGCAATATATAATGTAATTTGAGATTTGTTAGTTGACTTTGAACTTAATATTGTTACCTAATTGCATTACAAATTGATAAACAGGAAAAACCATGATGATTGTAAACCAGTCACATACAAGAATTCAAAATCCTAAAGACAGGTAATGTCTTTCATGGCAATGTTGTTGTAAAATACAAAACAACAATAGATAAAGAACATGGTACGGACTTATTGCGAGTTGACATGACTGATCGAAAAGGATAGTTAACAATAACATTAAACATACCACACAAGCTTATATCAAAATATGACGATATATGTGTTGAAGGAAATGGTCTTTGCATCTCTGAATTCAAGATTTCTCCAAAAACCAAATATGATCATGGTGACTGCAACTGCATACTGCAAATTAGTGATCCAAGCATAATAGAGAAAATAGACCCGGTTTGCAAATATTACAGCTTCGTTCCCACTACCACCATAAGGCAATTGCTTGCAAGCAAAAATCCTTATGCAATTGGCACAATTGGTGCTATTGTCAAATCTACAAAATAGATCGGCACACAATTTGCATTAGACATAAAGGATGGGAATGACGAAGACGACTAAGCAATGATGAGTAGCGAACAAAACAAATGAATATACAGATTAAAAATTTACTTATTAATTAATGTTTTACTTTATTGCACCTTTATCTTTTTTCCATCATTTTCCTCATGGTACTCTGAAATACAAAACCAATTGTCAAAGAAAAGAACACCAATGCTCCTGTTTAGGAATATTGTCAAAGGAAGAGAAGAATTTGGAAAAAGGTTACAAACAAGCAAATCAACTTTTATTATATACCTAAACACAAAACGAGCAATTGCAAACCTGGGACAATTGATTTCTATGACAAGGGTAAATAATATCCAGTTAGAATTGATTTGCTTTAAAATATTGAATTTATTGTATTGAATCTCATATTAATTTTTCCATTGCATTCAGATCGAAGACATGTTGACAATCCAGAACGTCAACTCAGATCCGTTTGTGCCAACTTGCAACACTTGTGATGTTGCAACATAAACATTTGCAGCAATAGACAATGACAAACTTCATTGTTCAAATTGCGAGCAGCAAACATCTTATAGATACTTGCCCAGATTGCAATGCACAATACAGACAAGTACAAATCTCCAGAAAAAGTGCACTTTACAAGGAGATTTGTTAACAACACTTTGTCCTTCACTAGTGGATGTCACATATGAAAAGTACTTGGAAGACACATGTGATATTATTTGCAGCTTAAGAGATTTTCACATACATGGAACTTTTACATTGGACCATGCAAATGTCATCCTTGAAAAAGTATAAATGAGCAAGAATCATAGGGTTTATAAGGAACAAATGCGTAGGGCATCTTACATAGCTCCTAATTGGCACAATTTTTCAATTCTTGACTTGATAGGTTGCTCGTTGGCAAGTTACAAGCAGGTTGTAAAGGCTCATACGATTGAAGCAAGTTGTAACATGCATGGCTGCTCAAAAGCCTCATACGTTACAGCATGCATTGCTTAAAAGGGGCATTGTAACCAAAACAACAAACCAATGGAAGTTTGTTCTATACCTTTTCTATTACAAGTTTGTTTGTAGCAAATTCAACTTTTTATCAATTAAGAATTTAAATATTGACACAAATGAAACATGCCAATTTGTTATTTTATTTCAGTTTGATGCAATTTCCACATGTAGAGCATGTGCCTTTGACTACATATATGCTTAAACCTGCAAAACACACACTTGTAAATTGAAAGAGCTAATCTGCAAAAAGCCTAGATTAATAGAGTTGAGCATTCTTTGATCTTGATTGTGAAAAATCAATGTCGTTTAACGAATAATACAATTTTGCAAAACTAACAATTTCGATTCACAATTTAAAAAAAATAGTTGAAAAGACTCAAATCTGTTGGCCGCTATGCGGTAAAAATAGATTTCGCAAAATCACTGTTCTAATTTTTGTATGGTTTTTTGCTATTTGTTTATTAAAATTTAGTTAGAACTTAGTATAATTTAAGTGTTTAAGAATTTTGGGGCTAATTTCATTTTTATAATTAAATATAAAATTTGAATAATAAAATTTCAAATTTCAAACATTATAATCGAATTTTAATAATTAGCACACCTACACCATATTTTTGAAGGCACTCAATTTAAGTTCTTTTTTTATTATCATATATAAAGTACTACCTACAGAGATAAAATGCATACCTTATGTATTGTTTGATACTTGATCTTCACATACTGTGATGAGTTTATATTTGTAGATAGTCTACGTCATTTTAAAAATGATATTCACAAAGCATTTAAAACCATGTTCACAATTTAAGAAAAAAAATAGATTCCTCACACTAATGAAAACTTAAAATGCTTAACCTATAAGACAACAAGTTTTAGATTAAATATGCATCATATTCCTGGTTTTGGTTGCAGATTGCCAATTAACATACTCCCACAATAATATTCATGGGTTTGGTTTTAGACTGCTGACGAACATACTCTCACAACAATTCTGTTTTTACAAAACTAATTCATAAAAAATGACAATTTGAAAGCTGGATGGCAAATTGGTCCTCTGCATTGAAATGACAGCCGGTAATGTTGTAGCTTCATCAAAGCACATAGAAAAACACTCGTAAAAATAAAGGATGCCTTGAGGCCCAGGATACCGGATTTTAATGTCCTGGATTTAATGGCCCCTGGCTAACTTTTGGCTACTGTTCAGACCCACAAAATTTTAAAGGACAATTACGAATAAAGCGAGAGGACATCATAAATTGATCAGGTTCTTAATTATATGTCCCATCACTTGGGTTTAGGGTTACGTCGACGAGCTAAAGCATTTGTTAATTCATCACATTTATTCAACCGGGTTCAAAACTTGAATAAGCCTCCATAAGACCTGTGTATTGAAACTTCAATGAGTCGTGTGTGTTGGATGTCTGGCCCGCTAGCCTTTGATACTTTCTAAAGGTATAAGGCCACTGCTGCTGATGGGGCCCAGCTTGAAGCCTTAGCCTTGAATTCTTTCAATTATAACATTTTTCCGGTGCTTGAGATGTGTGAGAATCATATGTATCTAACAGTAAGATGCAAACACTTAACTTTTAGAACTATTCTTGCCATCTACCAAGCCATAAAATTATATTGAAATACAAAATGCACCATATAAAACATTAGGCAAACTCTCAACCATGGTTTTCAACATACAAGCATTATAGAGAATTGACAAGGAATAAGCATACCTGTTCTCTTTTCCATTTAGAGCTATTCCAAAAGAATGGATGTCCCTTTGCTTGAGCTCTTTTTTTCCCAATGGATATCACAAATAAAATCATCATTACTACAATACTATGGTGGTCATCAATTCCCCAAAAAAATCAAAGCTATAATAGTGATAACATACCTTTTACAGTAGAAAACAATCCGATAAAGAGGAAGGAAGTTATTTCCAAACTGTGAGGATGGCTCATTGATATTATTGATCACAGGACGTCAACTTGATGATGCAGCAAAGTTACTGCTATTTGCCTCTATATTTAAACTTACATATGGCCTCTATATTTAAACTTACATATGGTGAATAATTGAAAGGACATTGAAGTATGTGTAAAAGAAATAGCAGTAGGGACTTGTTCGATTTGATGATTTATATCGGGGTCGAGAACTCAATTTTTATGAAACAAATAACCTATTTAATACATTTCCAGTTATTCCATCCAATCAAGCCAGGGGGTGCAGTATAGCTTTTGGCTTTTAGGCTGTAAGATACGGCATAATAAAAAGGGTAATAGCAAAGTCCAGCTCACAAAGCAATTGCTTGCTACAATAATAAGTAAGACGACCACTTCGTCCCTCCCCTTAAGCAAGATAGAAAGGAAATTTCCACCCTTTTTTTAGCGTAATTAGTGAAATGCGTTTTATGGTAAGACGAAGGAAGTGCATATTTGTAAACACTAATAATGGCTTCGAGTTGCTCACTGCAGAACACAACAATGAACTGGAGTGTGCAACTCTTTCCTTCTACAGAAAGACGATTGGAAGAAACGCCATCTCGATTTCCCCAGGTACCGGGAAGTTTCTTATATCTTCACTGTAGTGATAAGGTGATTATACTCTTAGGAGTCTGCGTAGATAAATAAGGATTAAAGCATTATACCTCCTGCGATAGCGCTCCAACCGTTCTTGAGGAAAGGGCTAGCAATTGTTCCCGTGAAAGAAAAACAATTGTCAGTTGCACCTGACCACAATAAATGCATTATTGAATAGTTACATTGTTACAATGCCACTAACAGAATACTCAATACTCATGTCACTGCTACGCATACCAGATAAGAATTTTTCCAGTAATCCCTTGTGAAGCCTAGTGGATGAACTCCCAAACCTCATCATAAAATGCACTTGTGTTTTTTTGTTGTATGGACAAATTCCTGGGTCTCTTAAATTTTAATAGATTGGATGTCTACTCTTAAATTTTAATAGACTTTTGGACAAAGCCAGTTGGATGAACTCCCAAAGCCCGATCAAATGTGCAAATGTTCATCCAAACAAGATCGCTATGTGCAAATGTTCATTGATGCAGTCTTCGCTTTGAGGTTCCAACGCCTTCAATTTGTTAGCAGGAAAGTAACTAAAAGGATAGCTCTGCAAAACCTCTAATGCTGGCATAGCGCATGTTGTTTGGGCTAGATCTTATGTTCTACTACATTATAGCTATCAGCTACTCGAGTGTAAGGGTTGTGTGCTAACCGATGTAAGGCTTGTAATTTGAGGTTCCAACGCCTTCCCTTTGTTAGCAGGAAAGTGAGCCCATGCTCCATATCCAAACACTCTAAAGTGCTTCACTGCTGCCTTCCTTGAGTTAGTAACTGCCTTTGCTCCTACCTTTACCGATGCGGGAAAGAACTAAACACACCTTAGTAAACAACTTAAGGTATAACCTAACCAACAGAATGGAGATAGGGTCGTTCCTTTCTATAAACTGAAATTGAGTCAATCCAATAGAAATTCGTTGGAAACCGGAAGCAATCGTTGTAGCGTACTTAACCTTTGGCACAAACTGCCTACTGGCTTCGCACCAGCAAAAGGAGCAGCATCCGGTTGGGCAGTAGTGATAAAAAGAAATATATCCAAAGCTTATTATAGAATTTGTTGTATGCATCTATTGTGATAGCTAGGAGTATCCAGCCCGATTAGCCAAGTCAATAAGTTCTCAACTAGCCAAGCAACCAGACTTCAAAACTTAGGGCAGGGACTTGTTGCTTAACAACCTCCCTTGTTTGAAAGCCTTAGTCTTATGCTTAAGCCTTACAATCATAGCCAGGCTTGTACCCATTCTTTGAATAAATAAAGTAAGATTGAACTAAGTCCCGTTAGTTTGTAGTGTATATGGCTCTATTGTTTCAGCAGGTCATCAACGTTCAGCTTTGTAACAAATTCTCTAGACACTCTGATCCATCCTCGGACCTCGTCATTTCTCTCTATCTCGAACGGCTCGTAGAGAGCAGAGGGACGTTCCATTGTGCGAAGAGAGCAAGGTAACATGTTCTTGGTCCAGCTAAATGGCTGTAATTATCTGCCAGATGTACATCGTCTAAGACTGAATGCTCAACGAATTTTTGCATAGATTTTCCAAATTTTCCGATATTTACCACTGTTACTAGTTTGTCAATCCTTCTTGTTCTTCTTGTTGAAATGCAACGCCATGAAATACTCGTCCATATCTTTTCTTTTTTTATGAAAAATAAAGGCATGGAAATGCAAGAATCAAGAGGCTGTGTTATTTAATGGAGCAGTACAGCCGCATTTTCGTTTGACCTTGACAGCTATTTATTTGCACTTTGCATTTTGAATGGAACATCCCATGATACAAAATGTTATGGGACTCATGTAATCACGCTGAGGGTGAGCAACCTTGGAAATGAAACGCACCTGATTATCCGACATGATTATCCCTCTATCCTTAGTGGGTGAGGGAATTGAACAAAAATATGTGAAGGTTGTGTTTGCGGGTAGGTTGGTTCTTAAAATTGAGGTTGTGTTTCCGGATTGGTTGATAACAAGGGAAGAAAGATATGTGCAACTATGCGTGTTTCGTGTTTCTAAGCATTGCACAGTTAAAAAATGCGTGTTTCGTGTTTCTTAGCATTGCACAGTAAAACAACGAGGAGGATAAATAGATGGAGCAGATCCAATCAAATAGAAGCGTTGAAATCCTTCATAAACCAACAAGGATTATGATTGTTCGTTTCATCAACTATCTGATTAATCCCTTTAACTGACACCCCATTTGTATTTCCGTCCCTCGTTGGTTGGTTGATAACAAGGGAAGAGATATATGTGCAACTATGCTTCTTTCGTAGCATTGCACATTGAATAGTATGAATGTGTTGTTTTTATATTTCCACCCTTATAATAAAATGAATAGTTGAATTACTAAAAAAAAATTACAATCCTAACTATGTTAATTAATTTACCTTGTATTTCAACAATTAAATTTTAATACTAACCTACACATCTTTGAGGCCACACCAACCTTTTAGCGGCCATGAAAATTTAAAAGTTAAAAAGCTATAAATATCTTTAACAATTTAGTTAACATTACCTTATCCATGCTATCTTACTATAATTTAAACTAGATCCATTACAACTACACAGTATATATGATCTGTAATTTGTTTGGGCCATATTTGTATCAGTTTCACGCAGAATTAACAGTCAATTCATGAATCTTAGATGATTGATTGCTTTGAAGGAGCAGCATCTGATAGGGCAGTAGTGATAAAAAGAAATATTTTCAAAGCTTATTATAGAATTTGTTGTATGCATCTATTGTGATAGTTAAGAGTATCCAGCCGGTTTAGCCAAGTCAATAAGTTCTCAACGAACCAAGCAACCAGACTTCAAAACTTAGGACAGGGACTTGTTGCTTAGCAACCTCCCTTGTTATATAATGTAACTATTTTTTTTTCCTTGAGCCTAAGTTACAATAACCAATATTCAGAAAAAGTAAAGGCATTGCAATTAGAAAATCATAAGTAGGAAAATCGCCATAAAATAACGCAATAGATTTTCACTACTCACGTCTACAAATATTAAATTATAATTAATTCACATAAAATATAACAGAGTACATGAGGTTTGTTAATGATCAAATCTCGCACACATGTGACATTTTGTAATTAACAAATTAAGATGTCATCAACATATAGCATGCATCCCACCAAAGACATCCTCATTAAGATCCACGAAGCAACATGAGTCCAGCAATGCGAAAGAATAGTCAAAAGACAAGGCTACATAGCCAAACCTCTGGTTAGGTGTGCTACTACCCATATTGTTGAGGGAACCACTTGGCCTCCTAAATGTCATTATATATAAAATATATGTAATTATGGATAACACATGCATTAGCTTTAACGAGTAGTTGGAGTTGGTACAACCGCCCCAACCTCCATCTTGATGTATAAATATACCATTTATGAATGAATGCAATCCACTAAAGTTTGGTCCTTTCCTATGTTCGTTAATGGTTGTGTGTGAGTTTAATATATGCTTGAATGTGATGTGAAAGCCTAACATTCAACATCTTGCCGTCTTTTCCTTCCTCTAAGCAGTCTGGGTGACAACAACAACGCATAGGGGACGGTTTGAATCCTGAAGAAACCGTGAGGTGCTTGTGCAAAGTAACCTACCAAAAAGATAAAAGATTACTCGCGTGTTTGAGGATTACATGAATAAATTTTCTTTTTGCTCGAGAACTACCTAGTTGTATATGATTGTTGGTCAATAAAGGCTGATTGCAAACTGTCTTTTTCACTTATGGGTTAGTACTTGTAACACTGTTGAAGATGCTCACATAAAGAATTATAGAATTCGAATATTGAAAATACCCTAGACGAAGAGGTATGTGATTGCTCAAAATTGGATTACATATTTTATGTTTATAAATAGTCATAGATTTGGAAATGAATGGGGAAACAACGAATGGAGCAATGACCAGTAGAGAGCGTGATTATTGTTCAAAGAATACTTGTGGGTAGAATAAAAGTTCAATTTCTATGTTGTTGACGGGGACTGATAGATATAGGGGAGTATAATGTTTCACCAGACGATCGTCTTAACTACTCGAAGGAAGACAAAAATGACTAGTCGAATCACTTTTGGCTGGTCGACTGTCACATAAAATCTTAAAACAACTTTTTACACTTTTTACAATTTTCATATATTTTGCTGGGGGGAATATGTATATATCACTTTTGGATGGCTGTGAGATCGCACAGAAAGTATTTCCTTCATATGTGCTCAACGACCATTATATCGACAGATAGTCCGTGCTAACAGTTAAATAGATTGGCTGACTAGATATCTTCTTTGTTTGTTGAAGGCTTGGAGAAATGTCAGTTGACTAACGGCTGCATCGACTGCCCATGATGAGATTGTGTTACTAACAAAGAGTATCACTTGGGACAATGATGTCATACATCATCGACTATCAAATAGTTGGATTACATCTATAATGACGTGACCTAAGGTGTGAATCTTAAGACTATAGACTGTGTAGAGATGCATTAAGCGGACTATTTCAGCAAATAACACATGTTCATCAATCATTAATTGGATATTAGCATCTTTTTTGGTTGCTATTAAAGACTTCATAATTCTTTTAGATGTGCCGGTGGAGACCTCAAAATTTCATTCCATTGAAACTGCCGACGCATTCTTAAAATTGCATCATCAACCATTGCATATTGTGCATACTGTGTACTATATGTAGTGTTCATAATTCTGGAAAATAGACGACGAGACCAATATTTCACCATTCACTTCGACCAATGTACTCCATGTCTATTATTGTACATGTTTTGGTGGATGCCCTTCTAAAGTCAATACTTTATTTTGGTCGACTCCTTAATCTAGTCGATGCCTACGTTTTCGTTCTTAAATTTTGTTCGGCTTATTGAACCATTGATCTATAAGAAAATGAGAGAAATTGAGAAGTATAATTGTGCAGTGGAATATCAAGAACAATGTACATTGAATAAGACAAATTTGAGACAAATCTGATAAGAATTGATTAAGAACAATATACACTGAATAAGACAAATTAGAGGCAAATTTTATAAGAATTGATCAATTAATTACAACATTAATCTTCATTATCCCAACAGTAATACAATGGTGTTACAACAAAAAGAAATACTCCCTATGTAGTCATGCAAAACTGGCACTAGACTAACTAAGAGTGATCTAACTGATTGCAACTAGAGGTTGAATCAACATAACTGCCTACCTACCACAACCAACTAATGGAGGCTGGTGATTTAATCCTAACACATTAGTGGCTCGACTTTAAAACTTTTGAAGTCAAGAGGAGGTTAAATGTGGGTCTTTATTATCTGTGCGATTGTCAAAATGATGGGATCTAAACCACTACTTGCGCATTAAAGGCTCATGAAGGCCCCTCACCAACATAAATTTGAACTTGTCTTCTCAACATTATGGATGGGAATTAAATATCCCCCATTGTGTACCTTGAAGCTAGTTCATGAAGTGACGGGGTTCACAATTGGATCTAGTTGTTTAATCTTGGCCAACTCTTGGCCTATAAAAGGAAGACACGGGTTTGCATATTGTAAGAGAAATATAGAGCAAGGTTATGTTTTTAAAATTTTATTGGAGTTTATTGATAGCCCATCTCTTTCACGCCTATTAGAATTCTCCAAGCTCCCTTGCCTCCTTCCTCCAAGGGGAAAGTGTTTCTCCCTTTGTTCTTCAATCTTGCTAGCATCCAGTGTGGACAAAATAGGCCTCCCTAAGGTAAATTCTTGTATTCCCTTTGAATCTCAAACCTCCTAGGTGACACTACATGTACTTTCTTTACCATTGGGAAATATTAAGTGGTTCTTGCATAGGATTCTTGTTATGGTTTTCACCCCCTTATCTCTTTTGTTTTGTATTTCATTTATTTGTTTTTTTATCTTGTTTTGTTACGCACAAGAGCTTGCAAGATATACTTGGGGTTATCACATTTTTGTTTTTGTTTCTAAATATTGGGCATAGTCAACAACTTTAAGGGATTTCACCAATGTGAGAGAGGTTGCACACCTTTGTGCATAATTTCCCATAATAGTATTTATGGTGACTCCACTTCATTTTGGTCCATTTCTTCTTAAATAGGTTGTTATTTATTAAATAAATAATTTCGGGTATATTATCCTTTGCAGGTGAGGAGGTCCATACCCTTCATTTTAGGAATTTGGACCCCTCTTGATCATTTTAGTTGTTTCAATAGAATTGCGAATCATGATGCCATGAGAACACAGTCTGCACACTAAATCCTTTGACAACCATGTTGTCTATGCATATTAATAGTCACGGGCCTGCATAGTTTTGCTATCATTGTCTGGCGACCTTATTGCATTGTATTCATGCTATTGCGCATCCTTGCGTGCTTTTACTGTGCTACTGCACACATGTCTCTATGTTTTGCACACTATTGTCACACTTTATTTGTTTTTTATCAGTTTGAGCAATCTTGCAACCCAAATGGTTGCTCACTTATGACCTAGAATTAAATTAACTTGCAATAGTTACCTTGTTCTATTGTAATTAGCTCACCTATCTTAAGAATAGGAAGTAAAGAGGTATTCCCTTGAAATCTACTTTGGTAACCAACCTTGAGGATTTCAATGGGCCTCATCGTTGTCACTAGTATTCAAGAGATTCTAAGTTCTTTGATTACTTTACATCCTTTGTTATAGTAGTGTAAATCAACTTTTGCACACAAGCAAGGACCTAAAGAGTCTAATCTCCCACAATATGCTATTCAATTGGTGAATCGAAAAATGGGGAGAAGTATGAAATACCTCCATTGAACACTTTTACTTCATTAACATTATTGTTAGTTACAAGCACCATTAGCATATTTAGAGTTGAATTCAAAAATCCATTTGCATTTACTTTATTCTCTTTAGTTAATTGCAACAATCACTTTGTTTATCTCACATGTTTGCATCACTAGCACACATTAAGTGGCATAAAAGATCTTCCAATCCAAGTATGCTCTTCGCCTCTCATTTCTTGTGATCTTGGTGAATAAAAAAGGAAGGGAATTGTCCAATACCTCCCTTACACACCTTAACCAAATTTGAAGCCTTAAAATCAACACTTGTAATTTCTAACCAACTAAATTCCTCCACACGAGGTCACAAAACAATAATTTAGTTTGGTAGGAATGAGTGGGATAGGAATCCAAAAAATTCTCACCAATATAGTTTCATTAGTATTTTGAAACACATCATTTTTTACTTATATGCTAATTCTATCAAATCCCATTAGTAGTAAGAGTCAAAATACAACCTGGATAAGAAGGTGTGCTTCCCAAGGACATGAAATTCGAGGTATAGTTTCCCTACTCCCCCCTATGAGTCACTCATCTTGGTGTAAGGGGACAACACTATATCGCCCAGGTAGAGCCACTTATCCACACTTGATGTAGGTATCTTTGTGACCAAACTTAGGATAAAACCAAGGAGAAATGGTGAGTGTTATTGAATCCTGAAGTCAGATATTGTCGTTGGGAATTGTTGTCAATATTTTTGGAATATAGCTCCATTGTTGGTATAACTGGCTCTTTATTACCTTCACTATCCAATCGTTATGTGGATCCCATTGCCACCAATGGTTGTGATATTGGAAGGCGGAGTTACATTTGAGAGGAAGGAGGTTGGTCTTTAGGGAATTTACATTTATTTTCTTTCTAAATACAAGTTCACATAACTCATAATTAAAAAGATCACGTGGAACCATTTGCACTAAACCATCATTGCACATATCACTCACTCTTGCACCATTTTTGCATCTGTCATGGTTGGCATATTTTTGCATTTGTTCAAATAGTTTTTATTCCCGTAATCACTTTGAATTTCTATATTATACTTCCACCATAGAGGAACAAAATACCCTAATCTAGTCTCATTGATTGCAAGGCCTAACTGTAACACCCCGGTTTTGACCCCGTTGCATTAGATGTATATATTGTAAATAATCATGGTACGGAGCTAAAGGCCAAGGCCCCACCATTGATTGGTTATGCTATGTTTCGGGTTGAAATTGTCACCGATGGTATATTGGGGCATGCGGCATATATTAAGTTTTGTCATCATGTAAATATGCATCTTTAATTAAAATGAACCTTGACCAGCTACGTTCACGGCAACTAAATTTAGAAGGGGCATGATTTTCACAAGGATAAGGGTGGGGGATGTCAAACATTGGCCAATGGGGAAAAAAGCCATGTGTCACCTTCCCTTGTTTTATCCAACCACTACCATTAAAAACTGTTGCTGGTAGTTGGGGAAGTTATGGCTGGGAGTGGAGTGTGGCAGGACTGTCAGTCCTTGCCCATACGCACACTCCACCAGCGTGGTTGACCTCACGATGGAAAGCAAACCACCTCCATCACTCCAGCGGACACGGTATTCTCTCCATGATGGTGCTGAAACACTCACGCACTTTCAACTACTGTGCATCCTCTCCATTGCCTGTTCATTTTCCTCACGCACAGGCTTCTTACCGGTTGGGTCTCACACAACCAGAGGGAGGAGCCGCCTCCACTGTCGTTCACATTTTCACATTTGTTGCAGCCCTTGCCAGTTCCAGAATGGGAATGGGAAGTTATTTCCATGGATTTCATTACAGGATTGCCGATGACTTGGAGACAGCGTGATTCCATCATGGTTGTGGTGGACAAGTTGACTAAGGCAGCGCATTTTATACCAGTTAAGTCTACGCATAAGACGGATGACATTGCCAAGATATTCATGAAGGAGATTTTCAAATTGCATGGATTGCCGAAGGCAATAGTCTCTGACAGAGATGTCAAGTTCACTTCTAACTTTTGGAAGGGGTTGTTTGCAGATTTGGGTACAAAGCTAAACTTCAACACTGCATACCATCCTCAGAAAGATGGTCAGATAGAGAGAGTTAATCAGGTGCTTGAAGATATGCTTCGCATGTACGTGATGGACAAACCAACCAGGTGGGAAGATTACTTACACTTGGTGTAGTTTGCTTATAACAATGGACAACAGGCATCCTTGGGGATGAGTCCGTATGAAGCTTTGTATGGAAGAAGGTGCAGGACACCAGTGACTTGGGATAATCCAGTGAACAGGATTGTGCTTGGACCAGAATTGCTCAAGGAAATGGAGCAAGAGGTTGTAAAGATCAGGCATAATTTGAAAGCAGCATAGGACAGACAGAAAAGCTATGCAGATAAGCATAGGGTGAACAGGGAGTTTAGTGTTGGGGATCATGTTTACCTCCGAGTGAGGGAAAATAAGAGTTCCTTGAAGCTTGGAAGTTGTGCCAAGCTGTCACCTAGATACTATGGGCCATTTGAAGTGCTTGAAAGAATAGGGCCAGTTGCATATAGACTTGCATTGCCTGCTGGCACTAGGGCTCATAATGTTTTTCATGTTTCTTTGCTTAAGAGATATGTACATGATCCTAACCATGTGATAAATTGGGATGTGATTCAGGTGGAACCCGAGGGAGAGTTTCGAATCGAGCCAATGCACATCCTCGACAGGAAGGTCACAATGCTCCAGAACCGGGCCATAGGTCAGGTAAAGGTGCAATGGGAGCACTACAGACCTGAAGAGGCTACATGGGAGCTGGAGGATGCCATGCGATTGGCACATCCATTTTTGTTCAATTTTGTAAAGCACCGAGGATAGTGCTATTGAAGGGGGAGGGGAATGTAACACCCCGGTTTTGACCTCGTTGCATTAGATGTATGTATTGTAAATAATCATGGTGCGGAGCAAAAGGCCAAGGCTCCACCATTGATTGGTTATGCTATGTTTCGGGTTGAAATCGTCACCAATGGTATATCGGGGCATGCAGCATATATTAAGTTTTGTCATCATGTAAATATGCATCTTTAATTAAAATGAACCCCAACCAACTACGTTCGCGGCAACTAAATTGAGAAGGGGCATGATTTTCACAAGGATAAGGGTGGGGGATGTCAAACCTTAGCCAATGGGGGAAAAATCCATGTGTCACCTTCCCTTGTTTTATCCAACCACTACCATTAAAAACTATTGATGGTAGTTGGGGAAGTTATGGCTGGGAGTGGAGTGTGGCAGGATTGTTAGTCCTTGCCCACACGCACACTCCACCAGCGTGGTTGACCTCACGATGGCAAGCAAACCACCACCATCACTCCAGCGGACACGGCATTCTCTCCACGACGGTGCTGAAACACTCACGCACTTTCGACTACTGTGCATGCTCTCCATTTCCTGTTCATTTTCCTCACGCACAGGCTTCTTACCGGTTGGGTCTCATGCAACCAGAGGGAGGAGCTGCCTCCACTTTCATTCACATTTTCACACAGAGGAGTCAAGTGTGTTCCAATCTGTATTTGGGGTTTGGTGTGAGTCTTCTCTCACACACTAGGTTCTACGTTGTTGTTACTCACGCAGCAAGCTGGGAGTCCTTTGGTCATATCATCCACGATTTTCCTGTGGAGATCCATTTTTACACTCAGGGACTGTGTGTAAGTTTTCCTCTACCAATTTGTGGCCTGTGTAAGTCTTTTCCACTTGCTTAGCTGTCTAGGACGGACTGCTGATTTCCCCATGTCGTGAATTGTGTGCACTGATACGTTCGGGGCCTGTTGGAATTCGCTTGGAAGTCGTTTTTCTTTGTTAAGCTATAACAGCTGATTGATTGCATGTGTGCAATGGTTGGTCTTCGGACTGTGTTGGGAGCAGGGATAGGGGCTTGGTTTGCTTGATAAACCTGGTGGCTGGAAACCACACGGACAGAGCTAGAGGGCTGGCTTTCTTCTCCACAACTCCTGAATAGCACTGGAAGGGAATGCAGGGCCTGAGGGACTGTGTAGCAGATAAGGGACTGATTCTTTGTGTTGGGTGTGTGTGGGTGTCTTAGAATCCAGGCTAGTTCTGGTGTAGGTGTTCCTAGCTCTGTAATGGGCTCACCAGCTTAGCATTTAGCCTTTCCTAGCTCCTTGATGACCTGATAAACCTGACCATGTTGGCTTGGCTGTCTTGTTGATGGCCTAATAAACCCAACTGTGTTGGCTTGGCTGTGCTTTATGTATCCTTGGCTATGTGTAAGCCTGCTTGTTCCTTATTCCTTGGAGAATCATGCCCAGCTCGGGGGTGGCGGCGTTGCTGATAGATTAAGGAGCACGCTGGCCTATGGTTGGGTGGAATGTTGTAGCGACATAGCTGGTTGCGGAACGAGTTATTCATAAGATAAGTAATCTTGTCCATTTTACTTCTGCAATTTTGTTTTCTCTTAATGAATGTGATGAACATGTTGAATGCTTGTATGAACGTATGATTGCTTCCACTGTGTATGAAAAATTATCATGCATGCACATCTAGTTCAAAGCATTTTATTTCAGCATTTCAGTAGTTGAATGAATGCACATGTTCACGGGGTTGGTAGCCCGGATGGTTAACGCCATGGTAGCGTCCTCTTCCCCAGTCGGAGGGTCAGGGACGTTACACTAACTCCTCTCTCGAGGGGTGTTTTTCCACTCTCTCCCCTTGGTTGACAAGGGAGATACTCTAGTCAGGGCCACCCCCAGTGCACATTGATTAGATTCTCCATGAAAGGCCACTCCTTGCTTCACTCATTTTCTCCTCTTGGAGAGAATTTAGATCCTTTCGTTTCATTCTCCCATGGAAGAGGCAACTCATTATATCCACCCCAAGGAGGGAATAAAACCCCTTATTATCCCTCTTGGAGAGGAGGTCATGCCGCATCCTCTTCTTTACATCAAGGACATATATCACCGCCTCATACTCCCCTCTCCCCCCCTCGAGGAAACAACACACATAGTATGATGGTGACAACCAATAGAAATCTATCCTTCATTACTATCTTAAATCTCCTTTATCTATCCAAGTTGATAAATGAGCCCTTAGATCATGATGTAGCATGACCTACAATGCCCAATAAAATACCCTCATACATCCCTAATTTTGAAGGGAAACATGGAGATGATATGGCCAACCATGTCATGTCTTTCCACCTAAGGTGTTCCTCTAGTAGCATAGTGGAGGATTATGTGAATATTTTCCTCTTTCAATTAAATCTAACTAGTACAACTACAAAATGATACATGAACCTACTAGGAGCTTCCCATGCCACTTTTGGGATGATAGTCACTGCATTTCTTACCTACTTTTAGTTACCAATCCACCATGATGACCTCAGACTCAAAATTTTCATAGAATTTCAGCATAACACTTCTACCCACATAGAATACCACATCCATGAGTGGCGTAGGTGTCATACTTTGTGCAAAATAGATATTAAACCCCCGTTCCTACTAGATTGATTTATCAAATCTCTCTAACTTGCCATAACAAAAGATGTGGTGACCTCATTGTCACAAACTAAGGAAGAGGCCATCTTGAAAACCCAACACTTCGATATTATCTATGCATAGTCTGTGTACCTATACACCGTCCTTCCCAATTCCCCTCGACATCATTCTTTGGATCCTCCCTATGAATGGATGCCAGATTCAACATATGGGATTATTGGGTCCATTTCCCACCATGGAAAATATCCCCTGCAACCAACTTCTATACCACCCCCTATGGCAGTATAATATCCATCCATCCTAGATGTGCCAACACCTCCTACTACTGTCCCAAATCCTCCATTTAGACAGCTACAGTATGGACCCTAAAGTCCTACATACCCTAACATAAGCCCAAGTACTAAAGACACCACCACATCCATATCATATGGAGTTCCACAAGCATATACCCATCACCGGGGTACAACCCTTACTACCCATTCCCATGTACTCCTAGTTCGACTCCCATGCCTCATATGGGGGTCAATTTAGTCCAACCTTCTTTCCAACAAAAAACTCAACAATTTGAATAATTGAATACCACTAATCCAAAAAATATTCAAATTCGGGGGAGGAAGAAAGGTAAGAAAAAGAAGATCTGACAACATGGATAAGGGAGAAACCCGCCTCCCGAATAGAATAGAACATGGGGACTAAAAATATCCCCAAATAATGGAAACACATGAACTTGAGGACCAATTATTCTTGTTCAATATATGGAGAGTATGGTCATCATACTCACCATTATCCACTTATCCTTGACTACCAATAGTTGGTGGAAGCAAAGAAAAATACAACAACAAACCCCCCTTAGGCACCTAATGCACCATATCCCCAACAAGCTACCTTGAAACAACCATTTTCCAATCAAGGAGTGGTTACCCAACTACAAGAACCATGCCCCCAAAATGGTAGTTCCTGCCAAAACATCTACATGAAGATGGTTGACATCAATATCCATACTCAAGCTAAAGGATATGGTGGGCTCGAACCTCCTCAAGGAGAATACATAGCTATTCCATTGGGAGGCCCTTTTCAAATTACATGCCTAAGCATGGAACAAATGCCAAGGATTCTAAGGGTACTACTCAGGCATACCCCCCATAAACCCCACATGAAATTCACCCACAACTACAATATTGTGGATGACTTGGCTTAGTCTCCAGCCACCATGTCCACATTAGAATTCCATTAGTCATTCCCAACCCAAAGGAATGCATTAATCAATTCACTTGGCACCGTCAACTCTTCCAATTCACACCTCATGACTTTCAACCTAGACAAAGGTGAATTACAACTACCCTCATTAGTCGCATTCCAAGTCCCAGTCACTAAAAAAACAATATGATTCATCGGTGCATCACTGATGAAGGCGCATCCACTTGCGTCATGTCATCAAATGTTTGTAAAATATTTGGCTCACTCAAATTAGTCCCCTAATATTTCTCCCTTCGCGCATATGATGGGTGACCATCCCAACCACGAGGATTTAAAAAAATGTTCCCATTGAGGTAGTGGGGGGGGGGGGAATGGTAATGATCAATATTGAAGTTGTCAATGCACAACTCAACTACAATCTCCTTTTGGGTTGTAGTTACATGTACGCTATGAAGGCGGTTTCCTCTTTGGTATTCTGCATTATGATTTTTTTCTTTAATGGGAATATCGTCACCCTCAACCACCTCAACTACTATGACCATCATGCCAACACCAACCCTGAAAATGTCCTACCCACAGTAGACGAGGTGACTCAACCACCTTATGTTGATATTTTCCTAGGAGTATACAAAGATTCTGATCTCCTAGGGGCATATTCAAGTCCTTTTCCTGAAATCCCCACTTCTACTAATGGAATAGTGTGCATCATTTTCAACTCCAAAAATGAGTCTCCCACCTTATTAGCATCAACATTGACACCTTAGATGAGTTATGGAATTAAACATACATTGATTCCACCAGTTCCCCCCATCTTCCAAATACCATTCTTATACCCCCTACGAGAGTGTAAGGGATGTTGATCATGGCTCAATTAGCTCTCCCTAGACTCACTTTTCAGATACCTATGTGGTACCTTATGCCACCATACCAAGAGATGACCTCAAAACCCATAGCACACTATGAGTTTATTATGATACAACCTATTACACCATCGAGACCGTGCGTTGAGCCAACCGTGTCAACACCATGCCACCATCCATTGTCACTAAACCCACTAATAGGGGCATACATAAATCCAAGTTGAAAACCCCCATCATTACCAACCATCCTCCTAAACCATCACTAAGGGTCACTAATCCTAAATCAGGGAGCACCCTTCAACCTATGTTGAGAGCACCCATCGTGATTGATACACTAGCAATGCGAGTCACCCTACCATGTGCTCTATGTAGGAAACAAGGCCATGAGACCAACTTATTCCCTACCTTTCTAGAGCTCGAAAAATTTCTAAACACCCCAGTTAGTGTGATGCATGCATCACAAGTTGTAGCAGACGTCACATCAACCTCATATTCACAACACAATAATCATAAGTCTAAATCATTACGTACTAATGAAACGTATTCGATTTGTTTCTAGTTTGGGAATTACACAAACCATTGTCTTGATCTCCCTCAATTTTGGGATACCTTGATGACCACTCACATCACCCACCC
>LPNX010584946.1:0-154122 GCA_001517045.1 Pseudotsuga menziesii
AAACCCTAAAAAGGGCCAAAAACCCTAAACAAGCTGCCCTAAACCACATGGTTTCCAAAAACCATGGGCAAGCACTCCACCACTCAAAAAACTATAAATAAGGGGTGAACCCCCCTCATTTCACATCCACAGTCATAGCATCCTTACTCTGCCAAAACATCTCGTGAAACCCTAGCTTACCATCAAGCTACTTCCATCATTGAGACCCCTTTTGGCCTATTTTCCACCATCGGAGAAGGAGAAGGACCAGCTCGGAGCTCGGAGCCACCGACATCGGACCAGCGCAACGGACTCCACCAACCTCCACATTGGAGGTAATGCAAATACAAAACATTTTTTATACATCTTCTTGTCATTTTTACTTCCTGTCATTTACTTTTACTGTCTTAGCTTAGCTTTTTACTTTCCAGTTTATTTTTAGTTTAATCGAACTGCTACTAAGGATTCCAGATTCCTTAGTAGGTGCTCATCAGCACTAGCTAGGGTGAAAACCCTAGCTACACATGGTTGGTTTGTATGCAACGGGGCGTTGGGTCTTGGTGCATTTGGTCATGGAGGATTTTGGGCTGGCTGGTTTGCCATAGAATTGTTGGGAGGATTTGATTGCTGGCCACCTCCCTACAGTTGATTGTTTCCTTGGTTCCGGGGTCAATTATTCCTAGCTTTCCCTTGTTGATTATTGGGGGCTGGCTAGTTGGGACGGTTTTGTTGTGCAAACACCTGTCCCAATGGAGCGGGTGGAGCAAGGGCGGGTGCTTGAACTACTTGCACTAGTGGTTCATAGTAGATTTGGGTGGGTGGCAGTGCCACAAATGTGGGCATTTTCCCTGCGTATTTCCATGTTGGACAAGCCAAGGCCTGAGCCTGATATGGTACCGCAGGTTGTGTGTAAGAAGTTGTGGCTTCGGACTGGGACATCCTTCTTGCATTGTATGGAGTTTGGTTTTGGTAGGAAACACTAGCAGTGTTGCTTGGTTGTGGTGGTATTGCAGGTGGTGTCTGATGGTGCTGTGGTTGGTGGGAGACCGAGCCTATGATGCCATCTGCAGCATGGGATTCCCCCAGTGCATCACGGTAGGTGGTACCCGCGCAGGGAGCATCTGGAATGACAGTGTAAAGGTACCCAAACTATGCATAAATTAGATAGAATTGTTGGGCTTTCAAGATGGCTTCTTCTTCGGATTGGGGACGTTCGGATGCGATATCCTTTGCTACAGGGGGGAGCAAGGTTTTGAGGAACCAATCCAGGAAGATCCTGTCATCAAATTGGATCTTACATAGAATACGACGTCGCCACCACTCATGGATGTGGTCGGTTATATGGCTCACAATATTTTGGCGGCAAGATAACAAGATCTCCACCCCTTCGTCATATCTGACAGGGAGTTGGAAATATTGCAAGAACATGAAATCCAAGGAGTTGAAATATGGGTACTTAGCTTATGGTAGCTCAATGTACCACTTGGCTGCAGCACCTGTGAGGGTGCATTGGAATATTCTTAGCCTGATCGAATCATCTACGATGTTGTTTGATGAGCACCATAGATGAAATGTCATGATGTGGTTTTGGGGGCACTCCCCTGCCTTCCCTTCAAACTTGGGAATGTCTGAGGGAAGCTTGGTTGGCGTGGGAGGCCAAAAATTTTGATGGTGGATAGGGTCATTTGTTAACCGAGCCAAATCAGGCAAGTTGAGGCATGCCATGAAGGGCAGGTTTGACCCCAGGTTGATGTGAGATGGGGCAGCCATGGTGTTGGGGTTTGTAGGTGCATAATGCATCTACATTGCTGGGGATACTTGTGGCACCATCATGGATGGGCTAGTGCCCTCAAGTGTGGTGGGAGGGACAGTGTGGGTGCAAGGGCCACTTCCCCCATGTATGATAGGAGGGGCAGTGTAGGTGGAAGGGCCACTACCCCCATGTGTGATAGGAGGGGCAGTGTATTTGGAAGGGCCACTACCCCCATGTGTTGCATGTGGGACATCTTGAGTGGTCGCTATGCGTGGTGGCAGCTGACTAATGACAATTTGCATGACCGTGTTGGGGCCACCTACATGGTTGTTGGTGATATTTTGTGGTGTGGACATGGGTTTGCACCAGCCATGGGGCTTGATGGTGCAGTGTGCAAGTCTGGTTCAGACTGATATGGGTCTGAATCTGAATCAGAGGCTGTGTGGCCTTCTGATGGTGTGGGAGGTCATCGAGAATGGTCTCCATGATGTCGATTCAATGACCTGAATTGTGGTGGTTCACCTCTTAGGCATGAGGAAGAGCGTGAGGGATCAATTGTGTTAAATTTGTGTATCAAACTGGTGGAAATGATTTTTTGGACCCCGGTTTCAATGGATTCCTATTGGCTATAGGTGATCACTCGGCCACCAAGACTGCCAAAAGAAAGTGCTTGGCTTTTTCCTCATGGGTGTTCTACTCAATCGGTGGGGGTCATTTCCTGTTTCGCTTAGAAATTCCTCTCAACGGCTAGCTACTTCGGGGTTCCCACGGTACTCCTCACAATGAGTTTCTAGGCTGAGCCCAAGTACTTCCCACGGTTGAGGCAGTTAGGGACTTATGTCCTCAAAGACTGCAGATTTTTAACTTAGTGTAAATTTATAAATTTTAGTGGCTCTCTCAGCGTCATGAACTGAGTTGGGTTGATTTACATGGTATGATGTGTATGTCTTTTTTTTTCTATTATCTGGTGGCTACAACTAGTTTATGAATATTCTATAGAGTTCATATCATTGTGGATGGAAGCAGTAAATAAACAGAAATTTTGTAGACATATAGCATTTTTTATCTTGATTTGTGATAGCCTAACTAGGTGACTACCTTGAACCTATATTCTTCTTCAACCAGGAGAAGGTGTTGGGCTCTCAACACAATGGGACTAAGCCCATCCATAGATCCACAGGTCACCTTCTGGATGCAAGGTTGGTCAACAGGGAGGATGCTGAGCGTTGTGACAAACCCTCCTTCTCTACCCCCTCTACCTTCGAAGTCACTCGGTTTTAGTAGTTTCAAACAATATTGGGTGAAGTGCCTATTACTATACGAGCTATTCCCTTCATCTTATCCCAGAATACCCCATAGGGTGATGACTGGGTAGAGGAGGAAGGGTTAAGCAAGATTGTTGATTTTAAGTGAGTTTTAGTCAAACTATATTCATTAACCCATTAAATATTTAATTTAGACTTGGTTCTGTACATGAAATTCTCATTAACATAAACAGAAACAGAAATAAAACAATTATGATGGACAGAGACGGTTGATCCGCACTGATAGTCCCATTAAAAGCAAACAGTGAAGCCCAAAAATGGGTCACGCACCTGTAAAGGACCTGTTTTTGTGAAATGGATTGTGATCAAACCGTGAGGAATTACCTCAAACGGTTGAAAACCCACTTCGAAAACGGGCCCTTTTACTCCCCCTAAAGAGCTGATTCACAAATGGATCAACTATTTGGGCAGAAAACGAGCCCAAACATAGGTGAATGTTCAGAAATTCGGTTCGGTTGTTTTTGCACAATTGAGCAATTTGCAACTCACAAAACGGCCAACAGTAACTGGTACTATGGCCGAGACAATAAAAGAAATTAAATACAAATATAAATAAACCTAAATAAGCAAAGTATATTAAACAAAACCTAGGGATCTAGTGGGATCGACCTGGTATGGTCGCCAGTTCTGTAGCAAGGATTTCTCCCTTACTACAGGGCAGGAATAGCTACCTTCCGTCTATAGGACGGAAGGATAGGTTCCTGGTGGTGGATGCAGAAAATTAAAGCAGAAACGAAATAGAATAGAAATGAACAACAGTAAAGAAAGAAAAGAAATGGAATGGCAGGAAACCCCTCTGCAAACACTTTTAGGGTTAGCTCCAGCAACCTGAAAACAACATGTTAGAAATCGAAATACCTGTATTACCACCTAAGTTGTACTTAGTGGTTTTTTATCAAGTGAGCCTGGTGAACCAAAAAAAGATAACTTATTTGGAATTCAGAAGACCTTCAATCTTACTTCTTTGAAGTGCTTGTTGTATTATATCACATGTTCATACCCCCATGGGGGAATTGTAATAAATGTTCTAGCATCATAGTGTCTGTAAAAGACTCAGTCTGTTAGACTTTATTTGTCAATCCGATCATCCCAGGGTGTTTTTTCCCCTGGTTATTATTGGTTTTTGAATAAACGACTAATAATTTCTGAGTTTTTCACTCCATACCTCCAAAGTTCAGGTGGTTAGCTTGGCATTTAGGCATTTTGAGGTTATTAGAGTCTATGTGTCAATGTATAAACATGCTAGGCATCATGGTCGAGTCATATGAACATTTCCCCCTAGGTTTTTTCAATTTTTTTCAAATTTTAATTTTTTTAGTGTTTTTTATTAAAACTTAATTTTTCCAAAACTTAGGCTATTTTTTAATAGTTTAATTGGAAAAATTGGTTTTGTAATAAAAGTGGGCCAAATAATCAGTTTCAGTTATGTAGGTGCTCATGTTCAAGCTAAGAGCACCATGTAAAACCATGGACCCACTTTTTTCAGGTTTTGAGTGATTTTTCATCACTCAGTTCAAAAAACCCCAAAAAATCAATTATTGATGATTTTAATTAATAAATTGATGAATAATGGAGCAAATTCAAAATCCTAGATCAGTGGATTCTCAGCCGATTTGATTGAAAACAGTTAGATTTGAACCAGATTGACTAGATCTGACATATCCTTGACTGAAGGAGGTGATGTAGGACAGATCCAGAGTTGATCTTCAGCATCCTTTATGGGGAATTGTGCCCTCTCTCTCCTCCACACGTGTGGGCTCTCCTCGAAGCTATGTGGATTAATGTGTCAGTCTGTGGGTTGATGTGTTAGATCAATCAGCCCCCTGATTGATAAGTAGGATCATTTCGGCTTCAGATCAGCATTGATTGACTCTCCCTCAGCTACAGTGGTCTGTCTCCTTGGGATTTGCACCCCCCCTGGGTTGGATTTCCTATTTTTTGTATAAATAAATCTCAGGCTGCCTCTTCCAAGCTAGTTAGAGCTGGATTGAGGAGTTGTTTCCATTGTAATACTACTATATTTTGTGAATAAAGAAGCTTTGGAGGCTATACTATGTAGTGCATGTGTTTGTGTGGATTCTCAGTGTTATGCTGCTAATGTGGTAACTGCAATTTATTTCCAATTTCGGTGCTGCTTTTGTTTTCTGGATTCAAGGATTTGGTTGAATCAAGTAAGGGTGTAAAATAGGCAAGTTAGATTGCTTGCTCTTGTTTATCCATATGATGTATGCTCAATAATTTTAGTTATATTCTTAAATAAGATTATTTTTGCATGATCTTTCTTTTTTGTTGCTTTATACATCTATATCTAGATCTCACGAGGTGTTGTGCAGGCTTGTTTTATCTAGTTGCAGGTTCTCGATTAGATGAAGGTGTCGATCAAGATTGACGCCATTCCTTATCTAATAAGCTCAAGACTCTGTCCCTCAGCGCTCCACAAAAGGGCCTCCTTTCAGCTTGCTCCATTCAAGCAACGAGCCGACCTTGTCTCCTCTTCTTCTCATTTCTTTAAAAAAATCAATCTTTTGGTTACCTGTCTCTCCCTCTTATGATCAGATCTAGTTCTAAAAATTGAATATATATATTTTTAGATCTATTTCATAAAATTCTTGCTGCTTATATCTGTAATTTCATAAAGAATATCATTTCATAAAGATATATCTAGGTGTAGGAATTGCCTTTTTTGCAAGTAGCTAAATCATATATCTAAAACTTGCTCAAGGTAGTTTATTTTTTCGTTCTTTAAAGATTTAAATTCTGAAGAAAAAGTGCATATCTCATTGGCTTCCCAAAAATCAAGCCAACATCCCAAGGAAAGCTTGCTTTCCTTGGTTCCTTTTGCAAAACTAGATTAGCCCCTTTTAACAATTTTTTGCTTAGTTTTTTTCAGTAACTAGCATGGTGACCCAAAACACTTTTAAAGTGTTTTTGGGAACATTTGATTTTAATTGCTTGCTGTTTTTTAGCAAGTCTGACAAAAAAGAGAATGAGACTCTGCCCATTTTCTGACTCTTGGACGAACCAGAGCTTCCCGGAAGCTTCCCCCACCGCTGTGTTTTGAGTTTAGCTTGTGACAAGATTGTTATAAGGCTTTGGATCCTATATAACAAGGACCAAAGTGCATCAATTTCACTTTTTTTATATTGTAAATTGCTTCTAATAAAAATAAAAAATCTTTTCGAATCGGCTCTTTCGAGCCTATTCACCATCCCCCCTAGGGGGATTTGCGTCTTTGTCATTTTTTACTTTTTTTTCATATTTTTTCAATATAGCATAGTTCTAATATATGGGGTATTATACTTTGATTTATAATCATTTCCATATTCCATATCTAGTGGTTTCAAATTAATTTTAATACTTACCCCATGACTTCCCGATTGACCCGCAAGGGGAAAGAGATGCGTGGTAGGACTAATTAGAAAACCGGCATTGTGTATATTTGATTCATTTTTCATCAACTGTTTCATCAACTATAATAAAATTATCACCTCCTTGATTCCCTTATTGAGATCCACTTGGATCAAAAGAGGTTCCTGGAGGGTTTTCTTTTTAACAAGAACACCTATCTTAAAATTTACTAAAATTGACAAGACTCCAGTGTGTATGCTCTACACCTGGCTGCGGTTCGTCCGATCAGTCAAGCCGCATCAAAATAGCTTGAGTGACTAGATTAATTAGTCCTCACCTCCCAAATTGACAAACCATCAGGAAAAAATCCAACGCCTCGAACGAACTATAAGCGGTGGAAAAATACCCAAAGGAATGGGAACAATTGGACAGTGACCTTGAGGGACCGATCTCTGTCATGCCCTAATGGGTGCATTATGAACAATAGTCTCTGAGACTCCATTCCAGCCCACAAACACCTTGTGGGTAGCCATGAAATTTCACTTTTGGACATACTCCAAGTACCCATCAGGTATATCTGGAGTCCCCTTTTCTCCTAATTTAACTCATTCACATTCCACACTAATCTAAAATCTACCAAGAGACATTTGCAAAACATTCATTCAAGTGCATGCAAGCACATTATTTTCTCTGTTGAATCCATTTAAGGAACTGGTGATTTGTTTCTTTCATTTATATATATATTGAGTGTCATTACTGTGCTTATCTGCTTAAAATGTTGCATCTTGTTATCTTTTGTTTCCGCTGGTTAATTTCAAAACTCCTAAGTAAATCATTCAGTTTAACACCATCACACTAAGTAATTAGCCTTCGTAACTTAATAGGGTCTACCCCCCTTGGCTTCATTAGGATTTGAGCCTAAACGAAGGAGTCAAGAATAAGGTGATAGCCTTGACTCGAGACTTGCCCCCAAGGACACACCGAGTGGCTTGAATATTTCTGCCACGTGACCCAGGTGTGTGAAAGGCAGAAACACTTTTGGCGTCGTTGTCGAGGATAAATATTTTTCTTCTTGAGTACGACTTTCATTCTCTTCCTTTTTGTTTTTTCTTTGCTTGATGAATGCTTAGAGTAGATCTTTAATTTTCATCTAGCGACTCCATTGACCTTTTGTTTAGTTTTTTTTTTCAAAGAAAAGCAAAAAATATTTTTTGTGAAAAAAATTATAAATGCTTATTTTTCTTTTTCACATGGCGACTCCATTGAAGGGATAAAACCCTGCTTTCTCATAAACTTGTGAAGTTCTGTTGTGTGTAGATGAGCCCATGCGACATGTTAAAACCTTTAAAGCTCATCACTTGACAGCTCCACCTTTTCAATACAAGGTTTAATGGTTATATCAAATGCATACTATTAATTTTTTATATGGATGAATTAAAGGAGTAGTAAGGTGCCCAAATAACTAGACTTTTTCAGCCTTCGATTTCTCAAACATCCTGGGTTTTCCTAACTGTTGTGATGGTTTGGGGGATGCATATAAATGGCTTCCAGTTTTTCATGGAAATTATGGTGATTCATCCATCTGGCATGTCAAATATTTCCTTCAGTTGATGGCTAACTCCAATGTTCTTCATGAAGACAATATGATGGAAATGTTTGCTGGTACTTTTTGGGGTGAGGCCTGTTGTTGGTTCTATCAGGGCCTTCCTAATAAATGCATAACTTCTTTTCCAAGCTTCCTTTGGATTTTTTTAGAGAAGTGGAATGATGGTAGGGGTAGTATGAATGGTTTGAAAAAGTTCCTTGAAAAGATCTGTACCTTCTACCTATCTGGGACAGAGTATCACATGGAAACATATGATGGAACTTTTTCCATGATACAAAGTATTGAAGACTTGGAATCACTTCTTGAACATTTAAGTGAAGAGGAGATCCATGATACTCCCATCAAAGAGCATCCTAGTAGTTATTTAAGAATGGAAGCAATAAAGCACTTTTTAAAGAATATAAGGTATCTCTCATTACACAACAAGATTCTAAAGATGGTAACATCCATGACAATCATGTTGAAGAGCTTCACAATGAACCCGTGATTGAACACATTGTTGAAGACTCTCCTCATGCCACCATAACTGAAAACATTGAAGATTTGAGATTTTCTCAAGATTGTTGCAATGCTAATATTTTTCCAAAAATCCCTCTAGAGAAACCCACTGAGAAACACATCCCAAATGATCCCATTGAATATGTCCAAAAAATTTCCTTGATTGAAGATAATATTGAAGATTCTCTTCATGATATCATAACATAAGCCTATAAATAAACTTATGATAAGATCAGTATGGTGTGTGGTGACACTAGACCTTGTTCTCCTCATGTTGATGAAGGTTTGGAAAGCTTATTTCCTTGTAACATTTTTTTCTAAAGAAGATTGTTATGAATACAAGGAAGACATGGATAGGTAGAAGCATGATGCCATGGATGAAGATTCCTCCACATATGACATGGATGGGAGTGATGACTATTGGAATTTCATAGATAATCCAACTTGTGAAAATCTTATGGAGAATCCTATCCATGATATGTCCAACAAGGGGAGTGTCTATTCAAAAATTTGTGGAAGTCCAATCTATGATATGTCTATAGAGGGGAGCATGGATATGGATGCCTAAGAAAACCTTAGTGTGGAAGAGGAGCATTATGAATTATCACGTGATCATTCAGAGTCATATCATGCAAAGCCGCACAAGGGTATCAGTAATGAAGACATTGGCAAGCAATGTTGTGAAAATTCAGATGTGATGCAGGTAGTGGAATATCAGTCTCAGCCATCTTTTTCACATATAGAGGTTCCTTATGATTTGGAGCTACTTGGGGCTTGTACAACGACTTATCATTTGATAAGCCCCGGTGATCAGTATGATGATGTAGTCAGTATGCCTCATCATTCTGATTGGTATATCATTCCTATCCAGTCATGGATAGAAGCAGCCTACATGAGCACAGATAAGTTGGGGAAGAATTTTTATGACATTATTCATGCCTATGATCTCCCATCCTTCCCACCCATTCTGAATCATCACGCAGGTTTGAATTTTCTGAATAAGTTATCCTTACTTTGGCTGGTAACCAAAGAGAAGGAAAAAAAATTATGTTAATAAAATGCTTAGGTGGTTACATTGGATTTTTTATTACACCTAACCATTTTATATCATGCTTAGAGTAGGAAAATAAGCTCCTAAAAGAGAGCATTTACTTTCTGCATTTATGTTATGTACTTAGCTATAATAAAACATTTTTTTTCATTAGTTAATTACATTTATTTTTTCTAAATAAATCATCTTAATGGTTCATTTGGATTTTATATAAATCTTGTGCTACTAAGTTTTTCTTGTCAAGTTGAGATGATTTTATAGGGTATATAAACCAGAGATTCTGGTGTTCTCGTATCCTCTCCTTGCCTTAAAGACCAGATCGAGCACACGTCCCACAGTTGGAGCAAGAATGTTACCACCTAAGTTGTACTTAGTGGTTTTTTATCAAGTGAGCCTAGTGAACTGGACAAAGATAACTTGTTCGGAATTCAGAAGACCTTCAGTCTTACTTTTGGGAAGTGCTTGTTGTATTATATCACATGTTCATACCCCCATGGGGGAATTGTAATAAATGTTCTATCATGATAGTGTCTGTAAAAGAATCGGTCTCTTAGACTTTATTTTTCAATTCGATAAGCCCATGGTGTTTTTCCCCTTGGTTATTATTGGTTGTTGAATAAACAGCTAATAATTTCTGAGTTTTTCACTCCATACCTCCAAAGTTGGGGTGGTCAGCTTGGCATTTAGGAATTTTGAGGTTATTAGAGTCTATGCGTCAATTTTTAAACATGTTAGGAATCATGGTCGAGTCATATGAACATGTCTAAGTCCCCCTAGGTTTTTTCAATTTTTTCAATTTTTGATTTTTTCAGTGTTTTTTATTAAAATTTAATTTTTCCAAAACTTAGGCTATTTTTTAATAGTTTAGTTGGAAAAACTGGTTTTGTAATAAAAGTGGGCCAAATAATCAGTTTCATTCATGTAAGTGCTTATTTTCAAGCTAAGAGCACCATGTAAACCCATGGACCCACTTTTCTCAGGTTTTGAGTGATTTTTCATCACTCAGGTCAGAAAACCCCAAAAAATCAATTATTGATGATTTTAATTAATAAATTGATTAATAATGGAGCAAATCCAAAATCCTAGATCAGTGGATTCTCATCCAATTTGATTGAAATCAGTCAAATATGAACCAAATTGACTGGATCTACCTAATCCTTAACTGAAGGAGGTGATCAAGACAGATCCAGAGTTGATCTTCAGCATTCTTTATGGGGAATTGCGCCCTCTCTCTCTCCTCCACACATGTGGGATCTCCTATAATCTCTGTGGACTAATGTGTCATTCTGTGTGTTGATGTGTCAGCTCAATCAGCCCCCCAATTGACAAGTAGGATCAGTTCGGCTTCAAATCAGCTTTGATTAACTCTCCCTCAGCTGCAGTGGTCTGTCTCCTTGAGATTTGCGCCCCCCTGGGCTGGATCTCCTATTTTTTGTATAAATAAAGCTCAGGCTACCTCTTCCAAGCTAGTTAGAGCTGGATTGAGGATATGTTTCCATTGTAATACTGCTACATTTTGTGAATAAAGAAGCTTTGGAGGCTATACCGTGTAGTGCATGTGTTTGTGTGGATTCTCAGTGTTAATCTGCTAATGTGGTAGCTGCAATTTATTTCCAATTTCTATGCTGCTTTTGTTTTCTGGCTTCAAGGATTCGGTTGAATCAAGTAAGGGTGTAAATTAGGCAAGTTAGATTGCTTTCTCTTATTTATCCATATGATGTATGCTCAATAATTGCAGTTATATGCTTAAATAAGATTATTTTTGCATGATCTTTCATTTTTGTTGCTTTATACATCTATATCCAGATCTCACAAGGTGTTTTGCAGGCTTGTGTTATCTAGTTGCAAGTCCCTGATTGGATGAAGGTGTGGATCAATATTGACACCATTCCTTATCCAATAAGCTCAAGAATCTGTTCCTCAGTGCTCCACAAAAGGGCCTCCTTTCAGCTTGCTCCATTCAAGCAACGAGCTTACCTTCTCTCCTCTTCTTCTCATTTCTTTAAAAAAATCAATCTTCTGGTTCCCTGTCTCTCCCTCTTATGATCAGATCTAGTTCTAAGAATTGAATATATATTGGTATATATATTTCATAATATTCTTGCTGCTTAGATCTGTAATTTCATAAAGAATATCATTTCATAAAGATAGATCTAGGTGTAGGAATTTCCTTTTTGCAAGTAGCTAAATCATAGATCTAAAACTTTCTCATAAGGTAGTTTCTTTTTTCATTCTTTAAAGATTTAAATTCTGAAAGAAAAGTGCATATCTCATTGGTTTCCCAAACAGCAAGCCAACATCCCAAGGAAAGATTGTTTTCCTTGGTTCCTTTTGCAAAACTAGATTAGCCCCTTTTAACAATTTTTTCCTTAGTTTTTTTCGCTAACTAGCGTGGTGACCCAAAACACTTTTAAAGTTTTTTTGGGCACATTTTATTTTAATTGATTTCTATTTTTTAGCAGGTCTAACAAAAAAGAGAAGGAGGCTCTTCTCATTTTCCAACTCTTGGACGAACCAGAGCTTCCCAGAAGCTTCCCCCACCGCTGTGTTTTGCGTTTAGCTTGTTACAAGCTTGTTATAAGCCTTTGGATCCTAGATAAAAAGGACAAAAGTGCATCAATTTCAATTTTCTGATATTTTAAATCGCTGCTAATAAAAAGAAAAAGTATTTTCGAATAGGCTCTTTCGATCCTATTCACCATTCCCACTGGGGGGATTTGCGTCTGTGTCATTTTTTACTTTTTGTTCATCTTTTTTCAATCTAGCGTAGTTCTAATATATATGGTAGTATACTTTGATTTATAATAATTTCCATATTCCATATCTAGTGGTTTCAAAATAATTTTAATACTTACCCCACGACTTCCCGATTGACCCTCAAGGGGAAAGAGATGCATGGTAGGACTAATTAGAAAACTGGCATTGCGTATATTTGATTCCTTTGTCATCAACTATTTCGTCAGCTATAATAAAATTAACCCCTCCTTGATTCCTCAATTGAGATCCACTTGTATCGAAAGAGGTTCATGTAGGGTTTTCTTTTTAACAAGAACACCTATCTTATTTACTAAAATTGACAAGACTCCAGTGTGTATGCTCTGCACTTGGCTGTGGTTCGTCCGATCAGTCAAGCCGCATCAAAAGCACTTGAGTGACTAGATTAATTAGTCCTCACCTCCCAAATTGACAAACCATTAGTCGAAAATCCAACGCCTCGAAGGAACTATAAGCGGTGGCAAAATACCCAAAGAAGTGGGAACAACTGGAAAGTGACCTCGAGGCATCGATCTCTGTCACTCCCTAACTGGTTCGTTATGAACAATAGTCTCTGAGACTCCACTCCAGCCCACAAACACCTTGTAGGTAGCCATGAAATTTCACTTTTCGACATACTCCAAGTACCCCTCGGGTATATCTGGAGTCCCTTTTTCGCCTAATTTAACTCATTCACATTCCACACTAATCTAAAATCTACCAAGAGACATTTGCAAAACATTCATTCAAGCGCATGCAAGCACATTATTTTCTCTGTTGACTCCATTTAAGGCACTGGTGATTTGTTTCTTTCATTTATATATATATTGAGTGTCATTACTGTGCTTATCAGCTTAAAATCTTGCATCTTGTTATCTTTTGTTTCCACTGGTTAATTTCAAAACTCCTACCTAACTCATTCAGTTTAACACCATTACACTAAGTAATTAGCCTTAGTAACTTAATAGGGTCTACCCCCCTTATCTTCGTTAGGAATTGAGCCTAAACGGAAGAGTTAAGAACAAGGTGACAACCTTGACTCGATACTTTCCCCCAAGGACACACCGAGTGGCTTGAAGATTTCTGCCACGTGACCCAAGTGTGTGAAAGGCATAAACACTTTTTTGCGCCATTGCTAGGGATAAATATTTTTATTCCCGAGTACGACTTTTGTTTTCTTCCTTTTTGTTTTTTCTTTGCTTGATGAATGCTTAGAGTAGATCTTTAATTTTCATCTGGCGACTCCATTGACCTGTTGTTTTGTTTTTATTTTTTCAAAGAAAAGCAAAAAATATTTTTTGCGAAAAGATTTATAAATGCTTATTTTTCTTTTTCACATGGCGACTCCATTGAAGGGATAAAACCCTGTTTTCTCATAAACTTGTGAACTTTTGTTGTGTGTAGATGAGCCCATGTGACATGTTAAAACCTTTAAATCTCATCACTTGACAGCTCCACCTTTTCAGTACAAGGTTTAATGGTTATATCAAATGCATACTATTAATTTTTTATATGGATGAGTTAAAGGAGCAGTATGGTGCCCGGATAACCGAAATTTTTTAGCCTATCGATTTCTCAAACATCCTAGGTTTTCCTAACTGTTGTGATGGTGTGGGGGAGTCAACAACAAGGTGACAGCCTTGACTCGATACTTTCCCCCAAGGACACACCGAGTGTCTTGAATATTTCTGCCATGTGACCTAGGTGTGTGAAAGGCAGCAACAGCTTGCAAAACAAGTTGGGCAATAAACCTACAAATAAACCATGGATTAGAAAGAAAAGAAACTACTAAGAAAATATAAAAAATAACAAGCTATACCTTCTCTTTGGGTGGAATGGGCCACCATGCCCTGGCTTGGACAAGCACCTCTCTTGGATGGGGGAGCTATGGCTCAATGGAGAATGGAGGAGAGGGAGTGTGGGTGGCTTGAGAGACAAAGGGTCTCAAGGCATCCACAGGTAGCAGAACAATATGCAAGGGAGAAGTGTCTTGAGAGTGACCCCCACCCCTCTATTTATAGCTTTTTTGGGGCTTTTTGGGATTTTAAGCCCCTGGTTGGGGCTTTAGCCCCTTTTTTGGGATTTTAGCCCCTTTCGCCCTATATTTAGCTCCTTTTAGGGTTTTTAGCTCCTTTAAGGGGTTTTAGCCCATTTTTGGAGGCTTTAGCCCCTAGGAGAGCTATTTAGGCTCATTTTAGGGTTTTTAAGCCCTTTTTCTCACTCTTAAGCCTTTTTGAGGGTGTGGGGGTCCAATGGGGTGAAATGAGGGTCATGCACGAGTGTCGTTGGGTGGTGTAGGCCATGTAGAGCTGAGTGAGGGATTTTTTGGGTTAACAAGGCTAACTTGGGCTTCTCATACATTTAGGGAGGCTAACTGGAGCACTCCAGGGGTGACCTGAGTGTCATAAATGACCCATATTGCTAACTGATGGTTACAATCAATTAAACAGAGTAGTGAAGATGCCTTCCTTCATTAAATTGATTATTTAATGATTATTTAATAAATTGGAGTCAATGGGGGCACCTCCAACCACTTCTGATGGTCAGTTACACTTCAGTTAACCTCATCAGGGTTCATTGGAGTCATTGATGCACTACCACTTGATGGTTGGATTGTAGTGACATGTGTCTGAGCTACTTTCAGTTAGACTCAGTCATTTATTGTACTCTGACTTCAGTTAGGGCCTAGTTGAGTCAATTAGGGTTTTTATCAGTGGTTAACTTGAGTGTTAACTGTGGCTTACATTCAGCTAAGCTAGACTCACTCATTCAATTCAAATGAACTCCTTGGGAATTCGAATTGTTTTAGCATTCATGCTTCCAACATGATCATTGTATTGCATTATTCATAATTCTTTTGATTATACAGAGCTGTTACTTCCATTGCAACACCATTTTGACAATTTTATGATTATCTATCTGTATTCTTTGTGAGATTGTGTTTTCAGTTTCTAGACCACTATGACAAATTAATATGGTATCAAAACTCACGGTGGGACCAAGCTCGGATGTCTCAAAAACAATTTTTTTGATAGATATTGCATGAAAATTTGAGCAAAGCTCAAAAATTCCAGCACTACACTAGAAGCCAAGGCTTACCACTTAATACACCAAGTAAGGAAATTGTTGATCAAGCTTGCTTGATTGACTATGCTGGATGTGATGAAAGCCTAAAATGTCCAGGCTATCTGACCTTACATTGCCCCTTTTGTTGTGATTTTCAGGTTTTAACAGGTGAAAGCATTCGCTCTAGCAGATTCAGATGGCTTCTTCCGTAGAACTCTTGACTCCGTTCAATTTCCACTCATGGAAAGGAGACATGGAGATCCATCTATGTTCTAGAGGACTCTATAGGGTCATTATGGACACTGAAGAAGAGCTTGCTTCTGTGACAGAAAAATCTAGATTCTTGAACAAGAAAGATGAAGCATTCAAATTCTTGTGCCTCTCTGTTTCCTGGGATCTTCTTTTCCATATTTGAGGATTGAAGACTCCAAAGGAAATCTAGGACAAATTGGAAACCTTGTATGGAAAGCAGGATGATTTGAGAGTATACCAGCTTGAGAATGAGTTGATGTCTCTCTAGCCTTCCAATTTCAAGACCTTGAATGACTTTTTCACAAAGTTCAAGCACATTGTCTTACTGTTGAAGAAATGCAAAGTGGAGAAGGAGTATGATCAGCTCATCCTCACCATACTCTCCAAACTTGGAGCTGATTATTCATTTTTTGTCTCTACATTCTATGTGGGGAAGCTCACAACCCCTGGATGGAATATGCCTTCACTCAATGCCTTCATTGAGTCCCTAACAAGTGAACATGATAAGCTTGTCCAGATGGGGATCATCAGATCCTCCCGTGATCAAGCCCTCCATGTCTCGGGGCCCAAATATCTGAAGGGTAAAGGAAAGCAGTAGAAGAACCCAAAAACTAAATTCAAAGATCCTAAGCCTAAATTTGAAAACCAGCAGCATAATGAGTCTTCCGGATCAAAGAAGAACAAAGGAAAAGGGCATCATTGAAAGGGGAAAGTCAAGTTTTCATACTGTAGGAAGGGCTTACACCCTGAAACTTCCTGCATGAAGAAGAAAATTTATGAAGCTACCTCTCTCCTTGAGATAAATCACATCAATATTCCGAAAATATTTCAGAGGAGAGATCAGCAAGATCGGGAACCACAGCATGAAAGAGGTCATGCCCTCATGGAAAGCACTTCGAAGTCCAAAGCACTCTTGATAGATTCTGGAGCTTTGAACCACATGATGGCTGAAAGAGACTCCTTCTCATCTTTGGAGACTAGAAAATCCATCCCCATCCACATGGGGGATGACTCCACCATCTTTTCAGAAGGACAAGGTACTGTTAATCTTGAGAATGGCTATTTTTCAAATGTTTTGTATGTACCATCTCTGGCATCAAACCTCCTGAGTGTTTATGAAATGACACATACAGTAGTGCCCAAGAGAGTATCCTTCATCCCAAATGATGTAGATATCACAGAACTTGCATCTGTGAAACTTGTTGAAAAAGGCCTTGCAAACCATCATGCAAAAGCCTATGAGTTTTCCCATTTTTTGGCGGATGAAAATCCCACCGCACTGCTGACTCATGGAAATGAACTTAGTATACTATGGCATGAGAGTTTCATCCATCTCAACTTCAAATACTTGCACCAATTACAGAAAAACTCCATGGTTGAAGGCCTCCCGGTCATCAAGGAAACCACTGGAATTTGCAAGGGTTATGTTGTTGGAAAGCACCCTAATCACAAGTTGGATCGGGGGAAGGCAAGCTGAGCTACATGCATATTGGGACTAATACATTCTGATATCAGCAGTCCCATGCCTATCACATCCATGAATGGATCAAGGTATCTTCTGACTTTTATTGATGATTTTTTCAGGTACACATGGGTCTTCTTTCTCAAAAAGAAGTTTGAAGTCTGTGAAAAATTCACTGAACTGAAGGCCTTGATCGAGAATGCATCCAGACAAAAGAAAAATATATTGAGATTTGATAATAGCAGGGAGTATGTTAGTAATGATTTTCTACACATATTCTTCCAAAGTGGTATTCAGGTCCAGCATTCAATTCCCTACACTCCCCAGTAGAACGGTGTAGCAGAAAGGAAGAATCGATCTCTCAAGGAGATGACCACCTGTATGTTGGAATCAAAGAAGTTGGCTGCAAATTTGTGGGCTGAATCCATGCATGATACATCATAAATGCAAAACAGAGTGCCACACTCATCCATGAAATGGAATACCTCTTTCAAAGCATACTTCGAACACAAACCGGATGTGTCGAATCTGCGGGTGTTTGGGTCCACTGCATGGGCCTGAATTCCACTTGAGAAAAGGAGGGCTTTGCAACCACAAATCATAGAATGTCTATTTATTGGGTATATTGATGAATCAAAAGTTTTCAAGCTACTATATATCAAAACAAAACAGATCATCATCGAAAGGAGTGTCAAGTTTGATGAGCTTCTTCAGGAGGTGGAACTAGTGAAGGAGAAAACTGTTGAATTTCCTTCGTATTCTACTGAATATTTGGATTATGAAATTGGGGGTGATTAAACTGATTTGGATCCTATTATTTCTAATATTAGTGTACAGAAAACATTGTATTCTGAATCAGAACCTGAATTACAAAATCATCTCCCAACATGGGCCCGACAGACACTCTCCTCCGCAGGAGATAACATTGGAAATCTGGATGATCCAAGGAGAACCCGGTCTAATTTCCAAAGAGCAAGTATTGCACTCTCTTGTCCTGATAATTTTCTGTCCAAATATTTTTATTTGATGATAATTTCAGGCCCAATTTCCTACTACCATGCTCATAAGGATCCAAGATGGCAAGTTGCCATGGATGAAGAGATGAATTCTCTTCAGAAAAACACTACTTGGGAGCTAGTTTCTCTTCCTCCGAGAAGGAAATTGGTTCAATGCAAGTGGGTGTTTTAGAATAAGGTTGTTGTATATGGAATCACCTACAAATATAATGCAAGTCTGGTGGTAAAATTTTTCTCACAGGTCCAAGGTGTGGACTACCATGAGACTTTTGCACCAGTTGCAAAAATGGACTCCATCCGCCTAGTTTTGGCAATTTCAGCATCTAAGCACTGGGAAGTGCATCATATGGATGTTAATTAAACATTTCTACATATAGATATACATGAAGCAGCCTAAGGGCTATATCTCTAATCCATCTTTTGTTTGCAAGCTAAATAAGTCACTATACGAGTTAAAGCAGGCCCCAAGAGAGTGGTATTCCAAGATGGATGCCTTCCTTCTCTCGCAAAACTTCCAAAGGTGTAACTCGGATGAAAATGTGTATATACAGAAGTCTAATGGTAATTTGATTATTATTTTTTTATATGTTGATGACTTACTGATAATAGGTAGCACATTTGCTTCTATTTCAGTCATCAAAATTGCTCTCCACAATGCATTTGAAATGAGCGATTTGGGGCTCTTAAAACAATTTTTGGGGCTCAAAATTGAGCAAAATTATGATGGGATAATGGTCACTCAGTCCAAATAAATATCAGACCTGTTATTTAAGTTTAACATGGCTGAATGTATGCCTGCACCAGTCCCTTTCCTTTTAGGGATCAGCCTTGAAGAAGGAAAAAAGCACACCTCCCATGGACTGCGCTATTTATCGACAGCTGATTGGTAGCTTGTTGTACTTGACTCATTCGCAGCCTGATATCTATTATGCCATGAATTATGTATCAAGATACATGCATCAGCCCCATGATATTCATTAGAAGGAATCCAAGAGGATCCTCTAGTACATTCAGGGAACCAGGACCTACGGCATTCACTATGCCACAGACTCCGAGCTAGAGTTGGTTGGATACAAAGATTCTGATTGGGTGAGTGATTCTATTGATTAAAAGTATACTTATAGATATTTCTTCATGTTTGGTGGTGGCCCCATTTGTTATTCTAGCAAAAATCAGGCCCCCATAGCATTATCTTCAGTAGAGGCTGAGTATCGAGGAGCGGTGAATGCTTGCATCCAAGTAGTTTGGTTGCAAGGAATTCTTTCAGAGTTTGATATTGGTAGTACTTTATCCACTGTCCTCTTTTGTGACAATCAAAGTGCTATTAAGATATCCACAGATTTAGTTACCATGTAGAGGACCAAGCATGTAGAGATACACATGCACTATATCAAGGAGCTAGTGCATGATAGGACCATCATTCTACAATACTGCCCAACTAATGAGCAGATTGCAGACATCTTCACCAATATATTTTTAGAAAATAAGTTCACTTACCTCCGTTCATTGTTGGGGGTGATTTCATCAGGGTGATCCAACTACTTTCAATGTTCAGCTTGAGGGGGGTTTTCCCACTGGGTTTTCCCTCTTTTCCTCACTTAGTTTGTTTTTTAGCATTGTTTGAGTTTCAGTGTTGTATAGGGTGACCTATGGCCTTTGTTTCTAGGGACCTAGCATTCTTATGCACTTAATGTTTTCTACTCCTCCTGAGTATAGCTTAAGCGGGGTGTTAGAGACATTTACCACCATACACACTCATTTTGGTCAATTTGGCCTAGTTAAACCACTATCCTAAGTTTTATTGACTTAATTGACATCAGAGGAGCACTATATGACATCAGCATGAGCACACCCACACCTACCTTCAGTCAAGGATGCCAACTTAGCCTTCTCCTACATTCGGGGAGGCTAACTGGAGCACTCCGGGGGTTATGTGAGTGTCATAAATGCCCCATATTGCTAAATTATGGTTAAAATCAGTTAAACAGAGAAGTGAAGGCTCCTTCCTTCATTAAATTGATTATTTAATGAACTGGAGTCAACAGGGGCACCTCCAACCACTTCTGATGGTCAGTTACACTTCAATTAACCTCATCGGGGTTCATTGGAGTCATTGATGCACTACCACTTGTTGGTTGGCTTGCAGTGACATGTGTTTGAGCTACTTTCAGTTAGACTTAGTCATTTATTGCACTTAGACTTTGGTTAGAGCTCAGTTGAGTCAATTAGGGTTTTGATCAGTGGTTAACTTGAGTGTTGTATGTGGCTTACATTCAGTTAAGCTAGACTCACTCATTCAATTCGAATGACCTCCTTGGTAATTCAAATTGTCTTGGAATTCATGCTTCTAGCATGATCATTGTATTGTATTATTCATTATTCTTTTGATTATACAGAGCTGCTACTTCCATTGCAGCACCATTTTTCCAATTTTATGATTATCTGTCTGTATTCTTTATGAGACTGTGTTTTCAGTTCCTAGACCACTATGACAAATTAATAATGAGAATGCTAGATTTTAACATAGGATTTTCTTGGATTTAGAGATGAATAGAATATGGAAATGAAAGTACAAATTATTATATAATATATGGATTCCCCAACATCATAAAACTCAAATAAAATTCCTCATACAAATTTGATATAAACCCACTTCAAGATTGAATCCAAATCCATGAAAACTAGTTATTCAACTGCAGCATGGGGAATGCAAGCCTTTGATACATGTATTTCTGATATTTAAACTTACATATCATATTTATATGATATTACAAATCCATTAATCATGTATCAAATCTTGGGCATCAGCTATACTCATCAAAGCACAAGCACCACTCCAACAAGTGTGCCATTAAATGAGAGTGTGGGGGAATGGAGAAGAAGGAATGAGAGAATGGGGAGATAGATGAGAATTTGACTGTTTGGACCTTAAAAATGAAAATAAAAATACTTCATTAATATCCAATGATAGATCAGAATGTCCTCTCCATCAACCAACTTGGAAAGGAATCCAACTCCCTTGAAATTGGTTCACAAGCAGGGAGAGTGAACACTCATCGTGCAATGGACAAGCAAAGGCTCTCCAAAATTACAAAGTCCAATTAAGAATTTATCAAAACATATTCTCCTTCCTCATGAAATCCTTTTATTAACTTCATGAGGCATCCTAAGGTCGAATTTGCCTCCATGATATTCCTCCAACTCATCTTAGTGGTTTAGTAACTCTCATGACACTTGTCTTCCTCTTCATGCTCCAATTCTTTCCCCAATTCGAATGGTTTCCTATAAATACAAAATAAGACCTATTGGTGGATATTTTTATCCCTTTCATGTCATATTTATGCAATCACATATGAATTTGGCATACTCGTCACAGAATCTTCCATCATTTGTTGTCATAGAGTTCATAGAATTTCCTTCCAAGTGTCACACCTCGTATTCTAGTATCTTCCTCTTCCATGGGAGTTACCCTCCTTCACCAATTCAAATTGCTTGTCTCATTATATTATATTTTACACCACATCACCATCCAATAATTTTTCATTACCCATGTGTTCAAATTTGGATGAATATCATGCCAAGTGTGCGGGAAATCTAGTCACCCAAAGGCTCCACAAGCTTCCAAGTGTCTTCATGAATCTATGCCACCTTATTTTCTTAGAAATTATCATTTATGTGGCCCATTTAAATGTGAATATGATAAAATAAAGTCCTTTTGGGTCCCATATCCCCTTATTACAAAATTTATGTCTCCATCTCAACCTAGGGAACTAATAGGTTGGTGAAACATTATTTGCAAGTAGTCTTATTTGGAAATTATTTAATTGGGGACATGACACAACCAGTCAACTAGTTGACTATTTTCAAAATAAAGAAATAAAATGTACACTTGACCTACAATTTATACATATTTTTCCTGATAGCATTCCTTAGAAACATCATCTCACTAATAAGAAACTGCTTAGTAAAATTATGTTACAAACCTTATTACAGAGGGTCCACCTAATGATTGTATCCCTTGATGAACAATGTATTAGCTATCAATCACCCCAAAAATTTTAATGTGATCACTCTGAAACATCAAAAACATTATTTATGATGTAGATCCATAACAAATCGCTTACAAACAAGTATAAGAAAAAATATCCAAGGGATATGAGAAAGAAGGGAAAGATGCAAAGCAACATTCCTACAAACAACCCAATTTGACCAACTAGAGTCCCAAAGTAAATTCAAAAAACTAAATAGAACTGTACATATATATGAAAGATTATAGTTTATACACTGATTAATTACAAATGAATAGCACAATTCATTTAACATTCAACAAACAAAATTTCAATGGAAAACCATAACCACATAGAGACCACTTCGGCAACCATCTAAACATGATTCATATTATTAATTAAACCAAGAAAAGTAAATAATTGCTTTAACATAAAAGATAATTGTGTGAAGAAAATGGAAGGATTGAATTTGGTTTAATTCCACATTTCTTTCCCTACAAATAAACCTTTTCTTATAAATAAATGGCTTTCTTCTGATGTAATCCTTTGATTTTTCTCCTGCATTGCTAAACATCAACACTGATGTTTGGTATTTGTGAAATTCACTAAGAAAACTTGATGTAAATATCATTTGTTATAGCTAATGTTTCTGCTCTATACAGTATCAATTAGAAACCATAAACATTCCAGGGAGTGCAAAAATAATTGCGTGCAACAAAACTAGACATTATTAAGAAGTAATGGCATGATATGAATGAAATCCATATACATATGATTCTGGAAACAATAACATAGGTCATGAAATGGTTGATATGATTTATATTATAGTTTCATAGGTTTTTACAGCTTTTCACGTTGGAATTCATGTGTTGCATTTGATGAAAAAGTGTCAAGGCCTCCCAATGATTGCATTCCATGTTGTAGCATATTTCCCATGCATTTCCTTGAATTCTTCATGCACAAGTTTCATACTCCCATGTTTGGAATACATATTGGCAATTTTTGTCCCAATAAAAACATCCAAGTCAAATCCACTCTTAACTATATAAGCATGTGCAGAATGCCATGGTTTCCAATATGCTAAATGAGTAGATGCCTGAATCAGACTAACAATAGTGAATGAATCATGTTTTAGGTTTCTCAATTACGTTTCAAAAACAAGTCTAAAGGACTCATCCACATGCTCATTTTGAGCATACCCAACAATTACTACATTCCATGACATCAAATTTTTTTCTACATTCATTGAACAAACTGCTTGCAATGTCCACATTCCCACACTTTGCATACATCACTACAAGAGAATTCACTAAAAATGTATTTGACGCAAAAAAAAGTTGGATAATATGATTATGAATCAATGTTCCTTGTTGCAAAGCTCCTAAATGAGCACATACCACTAGCGAACTCTCCAAAGTAATAGCGTCAGGTGATACTTCCTAAAGTTGCGTTTGTTGATAGAGTGTCAAAGCCTTATTGCTGATTCCATATAGAGCATACCCAGAAATCATTGTATTCCAAGAAAAATCTCTTTGTTTAGACATATTATCAAATACTAAACACACATCCCCTATGATGCCACATTTCGCATACATGCCAACTAGGGAGGTCTCCAAAAATATATCTAAGTTGAAATTTAATGGTGCCTAGATGGATAACCTTCATAGTTCCCATAACTGTGAATCTAGCACATGCTGCAAGATCAATGGAAATGGTGAAATTATTCCTCGCCATGCCATTCTACTACATATTATGAAACAATTTCAATGGCTCATTAACATATATTTATATCATTACATTCCAAGATATGGTATCTTATTCAGGAATTTTGACAAATAATTTCATTGCACTATCTATTCTTCCACAACCAGGTCTGCTTCCAAGGTCATTGAATTTTTTCGAAGAAAAATGAACACTTCAAAAATCCACACAAGTGTTCCATCTCACTTGCCTTTCTTCCATGGCTTCAAGTAACTATCCCCGCCACAATGCCTTGAGCCCAAAACTTGCCCTAAACTCTCAAATGAGACTGAATTTTATAGCATGGACACGTCACACATGTTTAATACCACTACCATTAACTTTTAAGTAAGAAATCAACCCAAATTTCCCTTTCTCCACAAAGAAAGTACAAACTAAACATGCAATCAAATCCCCTCCTATGGAAACAAAATTTTACAAAAATATTTTTGATCTCTCCCAAAGCCTAATGTATATATAATTCCACAAGTCAACTATGTACAAGACAATACACCCTTGTAACCTAGGGTCTGGGTTTACCAACTTACTAATAGAATTTCAGTATGAACCCACAGCAAGATGGACTCCCCAATGGATCGCCAGTTATGTTGTACAGGACAATACACCCTTGTAACCTAGGGTATGGGGTTACCAACTTACTAATAGACTTACAGACAATAAACTTTTACAGAAAATGAACTAGGAATAGGAAGAGAGTTTGGCTTACCCTGTTTATGACAGTTGATCCAAGCTTGGTATTCTCCTACTTCAATCTTCTCCAAAGCTTCTAGGGTTGCTTCTCTTCACTTGCAAAGAGCAAATTTTTCAAGCAATATCTCATACATACATACATACATACATACATATATATCATAGGTTAGATGAAATGCATATTAATAACGTAATTTACATCATTCATTAACCAATATACATGAGAAAAGCACAATACAAAGATTGGAAGAAGAATTCTCTTTATTAACAAACAGTGAATAGGTGAGAATACAACCCAGCTTCTGACACAAGGACTCCTCTGCAACCGAGGACACTGAGTTCTGCTGCTCCAAGACTCTGAAGATATACCACTAGCATAATTTTTCTCTTCTAGAATTCATTGTTTAGCCCCATCCTAGGGCCTCTATTTATACATGGGGAAATAGAGTGGTTTCGAAGGTTAGGATGGTTGAGACAGTTGGGATAGCTATGGATTAAGGACCAACTAATCTCATCTAATCATGATTTATATTTTTTAATGTCGAATTAAGGTACACGTGAGTATTTATATAAGTAAGGCATGTGTGACATGCTTTTTGCTCAAAGGAAACTCGTGTGTTCAATGTACATGCGGGTTGCAATGCAAATAGTCACGTGTGACATGTGAGTTGCAATGCAAATAGGAGTGTGTGCAACTCTAAACTTAGAATAAAAATATATCATGCTGGTCTAGAGATCATGCATCAATGTTCATGCACATCTATATTGTTTTGGCCACTTCAATCCTATTTGTTATTTTTTGTACTGACATAATGGATGTCAGCACTACGACGAAGAAGATCCATTTTGGTTGATAACCGGGAGGTCTCCACAAATATATCTAAGTCAAGTTGAACATTAATGGTGCTTAGATGGATAACCTTCCTAGTTCCCATAACTGTGAATCTAGCACATGCTACAAGATTGGTGGAAATGGTGAAATTATTCCCCGCCATGCCATTATATTGCATATTATGAAACAATTTCAATGGATCCTTAACATATATTGCCATCATTACATTCCAAGAGACTGTACCTTATTCAGGAATTTTGAAAAATAATTTCATTGCACTATCTATTCTTCCACAACTGGGTCTGCTTCCAAGGTCATTGAACTTTTCCAAAGACAAATGACCACTTCAGCAATCCACCCAAGTGTCCCATCTCAATTTCCTTTCTTCCATGGCTTCAAGTAACTAGCCCTGCCACAATTCCTTAAGCCCAAAACTTTTCCCAAACTCTCAAATGAGTGCTTGTCAAAACCCACCAACAAATCCTTGTAGACAGGGGTTCTCATCCTATCGACACCCAACCAGCACGATCTCCCTGAGCACCAGCCCAGATAGGTTTTACCCTGCCCAGCAACACCTGCAGAGCGGATGAAGTCTCACCTGAGATGTTCGATTGAGAGCTGTCAGAACCAAGTTTCCGGCAATAAGGAGGAGGATCGGGACATCAACAATTTATCAGCATAACTATCAGATCTAGTAGAGACATTCATCAAATATTGCAATATTCATCACAGATCTATCAGTATAACCACAAAACTAAACACATCACAGCATTCACTTATTTGTTGCAGCAGTATCATATTATTCATTCATAAAGCATATCTGTAAAGCATCCATCAATGATATCATAGCACATAAGAACAGAAAAAGAGATAAAATACAATAGCAAATCATAGCAACATCCATGTCGTATTACTTCTACGCAACATATCCCAAAACATACAGTACTTCTCCACAGCCAGAGAATGATCAACCCACCAAATAATGTAAGATTTAATCTGGATCTTAGTTAGCAGATATCAATATCTGTTTCATGTATATCTCTGGTCTCTCCTTTACATTTGTAATTATAACTCTATATATAGGCTTGCGCCTTTACATTCAAGGTCCACTTATAACTAACTCTTAACAACTTCTAACTAATTTAACCACTAAGGACCAATATTTTGAAGAAATGGTCAATTGAGTACAAACATGACATAAAAATATATAAAACATTGACTATTTCCCCCTGTCATGCTATCTTTTCCTTGTGTGGTGCCTCGTGAGTATGCACAGCATCCTAGATGTTGTGCAACTCACCAATCTCCAACCCCTTGCCAACAAGACCCCAACACAGTCTTGTGGCTCGACCTTGATCCACGTCAGCTAGTCATGGTGTCTTCCATGATCCTGAAGAGGAGAACCCATCACATATTTATCAATGTGCAACTGTTTCCATCTATCTTGACTCGCAACTGGCCATAACTGCTTCCTTCAATGTCAACTGCAGTGGACCTTAGAAAACTTCTGGACTTGTGTAACCTACAATGCCACCGTGCTTTGACTTCTGTGAATACTACATCATTCTCCATTTGTTTTCACCCTTCAATAAGTGTCTAGAGGCCAAATATGCAGCCCTACATCTTTCCGCTTGGTCCTTCCTTGCATTCAGGCTCAGCCACTTCTGCCCACTTGGTCCTTCTAGGCCCATCCCGCGCTACCTAAAGTGGATCTGGTTCCCTGTTCCTGTAGACTTAGTCAAATGGTGCAGGAACTCTGATCCCATCCAGATTACTCATGGGTGTCTTAGTCGACACCTTAGACTGACTGGGAGAAATATAGCCAAGGATGACTTCACCAAAGACTTATATCTCATCCAAACTAACCCACATACTCACCATTTTTTTGTCAATTTCTACTAAGACAACATTCTCACTCATAGGCTGCCCCGTATCAAGGGAGGTCTACATTGCCCCTTCGACCTCCACTTCCTTACACAACAAATATTTCTTCAATGAACTAACACAGCTCTTCTACAAGTTTGCTCAGTGCGGCACTTTTTACTGGGGTTCATATGGCTACCGGTCCTCAGCTTATAAAACTAAATTTGGCTTAGATGCCCTCATAACTCACTTGGGTGCATCATTATGACTGAATCATTCATGTGTGTGCTAAATACATCATCAATTCTCCCACCTTGCCTTTCAGATCTGCTATCATTAACTATGACATCAACCATGCCGTTTTTTCCCTCTTTGACAGCTGTTATTGATTATTGATGTGACATTCAGTCACCGTCACAAAGTCTCATGTACAATAAAAGCCACTTTTTCTATATATGATGACCTCATTTTGTGCAACCCTGTCCCTTTTGCATGCTGCGACCCTATCCTCTAGTGCAACCTCCTGCTGACGCACAACCTTTTTCCTGTCGCACAACCTTGTTCTGATGGACCACCTTGTCGCAGCCCTTTTCCCCTTAGTGCAGCCTCTTGCAGACACACTACCTTTTCCTGTCACACAACCTTGTTCCAGTGTAACCAGTTTTCGTGGATAATTAGCTATTAACTATTGAATCAACTACCCTCTAACCTAATACAGCCCCAACTTGTGGGTCCACCATTCCTCTTGCTACCTATCTCTAGATTCTCTCTCTCTATTATTTTTTTTCATAGTGCTTCAGGAAGTGTGCACCTCTAGCCCTATCCTATAGGGCTTCAAATGGCTTCCATTCACTAGCTTTGGCGGCACCACTCCATATAATTATTGCAATTGAACTACACCCCCAGAGGTAATTGAATTAATAAGATATGGGCCTAACCAGTACATCCGTAACTTACCCGGATGCTTCATGAACTTGCTGTCATACAACAGCACCAAACCGCCTTGGGAAAAATGTTTGTTTTGATATGGCGATCATGCCATGCCTTTTGTCGATCCTTCTTGACTCACTGCTAGAAGCCTGTGATGAAGCGGTACTCTTCTAGTTGGACTACCTACATTGCTCGCTCCTCAAGTGCTTCTTCATCGACCATGCTAGTTGCTGCTACAATGCATAGACTAGGAACAATTTATTCCATAGGAATGGATACCTCTTGTCCATATACTAATTTGAATGGTTCCTGCCCCATCAGCCTCTTGCAAGTGGTGCAATATGCCCACAGAACTGCAGGAATCTTTAAATCCCATTCATCACGATTAGCATTACATACCTTCGTAAATGCGGTTTCCAAGATCTTGTTAAAGGCTTCTACAGAGCCATTTTCTTGAGGATGATATGGGGTACTTTTCTTATGGTGCACCTCAATTCTTCTATCAGTGCTTTTACTATGTGGTTGAGAAAGTGACTGCCCTGGTCGCTCATCAATATCCGAGGGCATCCAAACCATGTCATAATGTTTTCAAATATGAACTTTGTTGCTGCCGCAATGGTGCAATCCACAACTAGTGCATCCTTCGCCCACCTTATAAAATAGTCAGTTGTAATAATTATGTACCGTGTGCCCGTTCTCTTCCCTGGTGGGTTTATGGGACCCACAAAGTCTACAACCCATTTATCAAAAGGTTGCAAAGTTACATTCGGTACAAGCATTGTTTCATCCTATCACGATGGCTTCTTGACACGTTAACAAACATTGCAACTTTGTGCATATTCTATTGCATCATTGTGTAAAGTAGGCCACCATATCCTGGTGCACAGAATCTAAGGCACAGTCATCCGTCCTCCATAATTTCCACCCGCAACACCTGCGTGTGCTTCTGCCAAAATTTTTCCTTGTTCATGAGGTAGAACACACTGTCATAGGATCTCATTAGGTCCAAGCTTGTATAAGTGCCCAACAATTAACTTGAAATCCGAAGCCTTTACTACCAACTACTTCTTTTGACCAGTCGACATTTCCTCTAGCGCAACTCTGGTTGCCAAGAACTCAATGCTCAGTGCATAATGGTCATCTACAATATCAACTCGAAATAGCTATGCATCCAGCAATCCATCATCAATACTGGTGGGCTCTTCTCCTATTTCAATGCGGGATAGATGATCAGGACCAACATTCAAGTGTCCTAGCTTCATGATTATTTTGAAATCAAATTCCTAAAAGAGAAGTAGCCAGCAAAAGATATTTCCACCCAACACAGGATTATTGACCAAATATTTCAAATTCGAATGGTCAGTGAACATTTTGAAGTGACCACCCAAGAGATAATGGTTGAAATTTCGCAGCGCATATACCATCGCCAACCCCTCTCTTTTTCATGGTGGTGTAATTATTCTTAGCAAAGGATAACTTTCTACTAGCAAAGGAAATCAGGTGATCCATATCTCCTTCTCCTAGTTGCGCGAGTACCACTCCCAGTGCAACAGATGAGGCATCGACATGGACGTGGAACTCCTTGTTCCAATTAGGGAACACAAGTATGGGTGCTGAAGCCATCTTGGCCTTCAATTTGTCAAAGTTGTTTTGACATTCTTGGCTCCATATGAATGTGGCATCCTTCTTTAACAGTCATTCCATGGGGGCAGTAATCCAGTATAACCACGGATGAACTTGTGATAGTACCCAGTCTATCTCAATGTCACTCTAAGCATCTTCGTAGTTTTAGGTGGTGGCAGGCTTAGGATGAGCACAACCTTCACTGGATCAACCAAAATCCCCTGCTTACAAATGGTATGGCCCAACAGTATCCCAAATGGTGCACTGAAGATGCACTTCTTTGAATTCAATGCGATCTGATGCTTTCAACATCTTTCCAGCATCAAACGTGGGTTTTCCAAGTGATCCTTAATCAACCCATAGACCGTCCAGTCATCCATATATATTTGCAGAAATTTCTGAATAAAATCTTTAAATGCAGCGACAACGACCCGAGAGAATACCGCAGGTGCATTATTCAGCCCAAAGGGCATCACTGTGTATTGAAAGAAACCCCATTCAGTGACAAATGTGGTTTTGTGGCGGTCTTCCTTTGCAATTCTTATCTAGTGATAACCATAAAATCCATCTGTAAAAGAGTACATTTCTTGACCACCTACTCCCTCAAGAACCTCGTCTGTGAATGGTGTTGGAAAGGGATCATGCATGCAAGCATCATTCATCTTTCTTAAATCGACATAGATTTGTACCTCGCCATTTTTCTTGTCTTGAACTACCATAGGGCTTATCCATTATGATTCTTCAGCAGGCTCAATAATCCATGCATCTAGCGTTCGATCAAGTTCAACCTTGACCCATTCTTTATATCATAGATTCAAACGATACGGCCTCTATCGCACTAGTTTTTCATTTGTTTTTAACGGGATTTTCATTTCCCCTAGGTCACCCAATATCCCCTTCATTTACGAGAAATTTTTTGGGAACATATCTTCAAACTCATGCAAGAGATTTGTGATCTTTTCCATGGCCTCCTCATCCCAATAGTCCCCAATATCTGCAAATTTCAGATTCTCTTCCGTCCCAATGTTAACTTTCTTAATCTTCAGTGGTTGATTCATGGGATCAGTCGACACATCTGGTGTTGTGACATCCCTACTTCCTTCAGTCTCTGGAATATTAATATTGTGCAACTCATCATCATCCTCCGGCTCGCCAGAGATGTTGTTGCATTCCATGATCGATTGTATGTAGTAATGCGCATGTGGCTCCATAGGATATGAAACTGGGGAAACTTTCAAGACTACTTCCCTAATTATTTGTAGTGCATTTTTAACCTATGCATTGACATCTTCAAAGCCAAAGGTATGCGCAAAGCAAACAATCAGCTCCTCCCAAGTGGTTATTTCTCTACACAGTTTAGTGGATACGTACCAAGACCTTGGCATTTCATCCAATGTGTGAATAAAAGTGTGGACCTACTCATCCTTGGGTCGTGATTCCCACAGCGTCTGGCATTCCCTCAGATGACTACAAGGGTTATTCTGTCCATCATATCTCCCATTGTGATATACCTCCATATCTCCGAAGCCATTAGAGGAATTTTGAGGTCTAAAATGGGCCTCCTAAGAAAAATAATAAAATAATAGTTAAAATGATAAAATAATATTTATTAATTTTGGGGGAGAAAAGAAAAAAAACTACTTTTTGTGTTCGTAGCCTTCAATGCTTCCCCTAATGCAAACAAGCACTGAGGCTCAGATACCTTCACTTCAAACTGCTCAAGGAACCTAGATAGTTCTGGTAGTCCTTCATATATTGGCAACTCAACAACCTCAGTCGTAACATGGCGTAGCAACTGCGTGATTAGCCCACATTTTTTTAGTGATACTTCATGCATCCGTTTTTTCCAATTTTCCAGCGCATCATCATAATCAGAGGATGCCGAGCTAGTGTTGCACCAATCCAATTCTTCATCGGAAGTAATCCTCAGAGATATTGTAAACGTGATCCCATCCTCTAACAACTTCATATTTGACAAGTTCAATATATCGCCTTCCTTCATTAGGATCCATAGGGGCAATGACTCGTATATCCTGGTACTCAAATGTCATCAACCGCTTCTTAAAATTGATCACATCCATGTTGTCATTGGCCCATCTAATCCCTAGAAGCATGGGATAGGAGCCCCCTCCATCAATGAATTCAATTACATCGAAGTCAGCATGAGTCCTCATACATTCGGCATCTACGACCAAGTTCGATACTCGGTCGATTGGTTGAACTTTGTCCTGATTAGCCAATCTCAGCTGCACTAGGGACCAGCAAAGTTTTGGCTCCCCCATATTTTTCCATGTCTGTTACATCAGGATATTTACATCTGACCGAATATCCAAAATAGATGAATCGACTTCGTAGTCCCCAATCTGTATGTTCATCCGCATTTCCTTTCCTATCTTTTTCTTCTGTAAAGAATTCACCACATAGTACTACAACTCTCTATCCAGATGGTGCAACAGCTTCTGTATCTCAACCAGAGCATCAAGATCTCTTTCCAGCGATAAACAACTCTCGAAGAACTATTGTAAAGTACCATATTGCCATGATATTCTAGCTTCTAATGAAGAATCAAAAGTAGAGGGCATGCCAAAAATATGTTTCTTACCAGAATTTATTCCAAGTGCCTCGCAAGCCTCAAAAAAGGTATCTATCTCAGTCATGATATCAAACTATGCTTTCTTCTTGCTAGCCATTTGCACTTGTGGTAACGGTCCATATTCTCCAGTCACCTCGCCTCCTCGAGTAACAATTCCAACATCAACATCCTATGTTCGCAGCTCTACTAGAATGGTCGCAACCGTCGACCCTTGATTTTGGTTTTGCGATGGAGGTTGATTCAAAGGTGGATTCTGGTTCACCGATGGATTCATAGGCTGATTGATATTCTGATTTTGTACTGGAATTTGGGGCTGACCTTGATTCTACAGTTGTTGTTGGTTCTGTATTTGATTATGGGCCTGGAACTGGTTCCAATTCTGTAATAAAGGAACATTGTTGGCCTGCCATCTCACAATTAAATGAGGGCAATTTTCAATAGTATGATCATTCACCGCATAGTATACACATAGCAAATGGGGACAATCCCTTTGATAGTGGCCAAATGTCCCATAGTTGTAACACTAAATTGATGCATGACTTCGTCCTCCTCCATGGACGAAACCTCCCCTTCCCCTGAATCCTCTGTGGAATCCTCCTTGCTGTCGATATGGTGGTTGAGATACTTGCTATTGATACTAGGGTTGCACCATTTTCTAGTGCAGTGGATTTGGTTGTTGCTGAATGTAGTGCACTACTTGGACATACTGTGGTTATGGCGGAGCCATTGGGGTCTGGGTGTACTTCGGTCATGGTGCAAACTGCGGCTGTGGTGCAACCTGCGTATGTGGTTTCAATGGAATAAACTACATCTGTGGTGGCCGCATATATTGGACTTGAGGTGGTGGTTGTATCACCTACACCTGTGGCACCATGCGAGGATATTCACCTTTCACAAAGTACGAATCATATGTTTGCTCTTGAAGAAGATCATAAGCTCGACAGTCCTTATCCTCATGCCCAACTGAGTGATAGATGGTGAAATATAATATTGTTGGCTTCGTAACCATTTTATGCATGTAGGTACAGTATTCATGTCGATGCCCATATACTTGACATATGCGACACCACAGCACACCACCGTAACCCAACAGTTTCAGTGCTCCTGAGAGTAGATAATTCCGGAAAGAAGGGCAGGTATCTTTCGTGTGTCCATCCACATGAGACTAGTGCACCACAATTCATCATGTTCATATTTCACCTTATTGATATCCTACAATTGAAGCGTCAAGTTCTCCAGCTACGCCTAGATTTGGTTCATGCCGACACCAGTTTCTCCAACATGTGAATCCTCCAGCTTCATTGCAATTTCTAGGGCCTCACTCTGTGTCATGATATTTTGCTGCATTAATGGTTGGTTGTCAGATATGAGGGACCAGTGCCGCAATGAACCATTCTTTTTTTTAGACATCACTCATATCGAAGTTGACCCATTCCATTAGCATTTTAAACCTCTTATCAAAGTCCCAAATTGTCTCATTAGGGAATTGTTTGATTTCCATCAGCTCCGTAATGTACTATGCTTCATATTTTGGTTTCTTGAATTCTTCCAGCAGTCCCTTCTAAATCTCATCCAAATTCTTTGTAATGTTCCCATGCAGAACCTGAATGAATCTCATATACTAATAAAGTGTACAACCCCGTAGGGTGGTCGCTAACTAGCCTTTCTTTACATCGTCATCTATAGTCTTCCTCACAGTGCAGACTGCCTCACATAAGAACCAATACTGTTTTGGGTCATCAATGTCATTTCCATGGAACATTAGTAGCTTCATATCGTCTCCCACCATCCTAGACCTTCTTCTTGTAAATGTTGCTTTACTACTGGATGTTGCTTGGCACGTTGGACACGTTGATGTAGATTGCATATATTTTCCTGGCGGTGGATTAGCGCATGGAGGTGTGAACACGTTGCTACTAGGTTTTGACCTTGCTTCTACCCTAGGCATAGCCTGGGTCTTCTCGTCCTCTTCATTATTGTAGGGTCACTTCTTCCCATGTGGTTTTCCTTTGCGGTATTGCGTTTCAATCATAGTAGGACCTTCCCCTATCCTCTACCTCTTCTCCACTTGGAACCTTTCTCCTCCCCTTGTACAACCACTCTCTTCCTAGGCTACCCTCATAGTCTCATAGAAAATTACACCCATATACCCCTTATATTTCCATTTGTTGCCCCCCTTCTATCGTGGTGTTCACAGCCTCCGCACACCAGATTTTTACTACTCAAGGTGCATCTTTAGTATTCCCTTTTCACAAACAAGTATCTTCATTGACAATTGCAGAGACAACAAGACCCTACCTCATGGTTTGCTGAATACTTCTTGTTCTACTTCGATGTAGGACTTGTTGGTATCAACCATGAACTCAATGGTGTATCCTTCCAGAATACTATCCAACCAAACTTCAACATCCCACGATGCCTTGTTATCTGTCTCTTGCAGTTCCTGAATTAGCTCGAGAATCTAGGATGTCAGCTCTCCTCCCTAGAAGTTACGCTTCTTGTAGGTGAATTGCATCAACCACTCGTAGAGTATGATGGAAAACTCTTAGAAAAACCATTCATGAGGATTATGGTGAATGTATCTTTCCAACCATGCGTTTGTCATCAACTTCGGGTTCTGGTTATCGGCTTCAGCGAACTCTCGTAGTCTTAGGTTGAACCAATCTTGGATCTTTCGTTTCATTGAATGCTACAACATATCCTCCTCTTTAGTCGCAATGGGGTCCCAGAAACGGAACCATTTGTTGGCCAAAACCAACCAACAAAACCTCTTCAATAGGATTCTCATTATGTCGATGCCCAACTAGCGCAATCTCCCTAAGCACCAGCCCAGACAGGTTTTACACTTCCCGGCAACACCTGCAAAGTGGATGAAGTCTCACCTGATATGTTCGAGGGAGATCTATCGAAACCAAGTTTCTAACAGTAAGGAGGAGGATCGAGGCATCAATGATTTATCAGCATAACTATCAAATCTAGTAGAGCCATTCATCAAATATTGCAATATTCATCACAGATCTATCAATATACCACAAATCTAAACATATTGCATCATTCACTTATTTATCACAGCAGTATTATATTATTCATTCATAAAGCAGATCCGTAAATCATCCATCATCAATATCGTAGCACATAAGAACATAAAAAGAGATAAAAGACACTAACAATTCAGAGCAACATCTGTCATGTCATATTACTTCTGCGCAACAGATCCCAAAACATATAATACTTCTCCACAGCCAAAGAATGATCAATTCACCAAATAACACAAGATTCAATATGGATCTCAGTTAGTAGATATTAGTATCTATTTCATGTATATATCCAAGCTCTCCTTTAAATTTTCAATTCTAACTCTATATATAGGCTTGCACCTTTACATTCAAGGTCCAGTTATAACTAAATCCTAACAAATTCTAACTAATTTAACCACTAAGGACCAATATTCCAAAGAAATGGTCAATGAGTACAAACATGACATAAAAATATATAAAAAGTGGACTATTTTCTGCCTGTCGTGCTATCTTTTCCTTGTGTGGTACCTCGTGAGTATGTGCAGCATCGTAGATGCTGTGCAACTCACCTATCTCCAACCCCTTTCTAACAATGAGACCGAATTTTATAGCATGGACACATTACACATGTTTAATACCACTACCATTAACTTTTAAGTAAGAAATCAACCCAAATTTCCCTTTCTCCACAAAGAAAGTACAAATTGAACATGCAATCAAATCCCCTCATATGGAAACAAAATTTTACAAAACTATTTTTTATCTCTCCCAAAGCCTAATGTCTATATAATTCCACAATCCAATTATGCCTCCAAACCCACCAAACTAAGCGTAGAAGCTACAAGCTAAGTATCAAGTGAGTCCACCACATGAGCCCATTGTGGAGAGTATTTTACACAATGCATCAACCAACATATAAAATACCCACTAATGTAAACTTTGAAATTTTTACTCTCACTGTTAATGTTGGATAGGTTCCTAAAAGAAAAAAGTATGATTGTGCATTTGTTCATGGGAGTTGCAGTTGCTAGCCATGATGGGAAAGGGAATAAGGAATGAAATATGGACATTGATCTCATGATGTCCAATAATCCTTTACCAGGGAAATGTAGGACCTATGCAGTAGGGAAATATCACAGATATGTTTGAGTCAATCACAACACCTAAAGGAATAATGGGTTGCTCACATTAAGGTTTTGATTTTCTTATTAAAGGGTGTATGGATGCTAAGTTAATACTCCAAATTCACTGATGGTTTCAAATCATTTCAGTTTAAAGTACATATTTTGTTAGTGTGATGCATTTAATTGAAATGATTTGTCCTCTTCCACCTGGAAGCACATGCCCTGTAATATGGGACCAAACTAGTAACTAGTATTGAGGGTATTCCTATAAAATAGGGCAGATCCATTTATATACATAGTACATGCCAAAGAAATCATAAAAAAAAATAGTAAATCATAAGACTCTTTGGACACCTTCTAATGATAACCACAACAAAATACCTGGAAAATATAACGTCAAATAAGGAAATCCTAAGCTCAAAGGATTGAGATCAGTTCATTTCTTGTGAATCTTAGTAATGGTTATAAGTTTCCAGTAGTTGAGTTTTAAGTCCCATTTTGAAGCAAATAGCCATAAATCCACCAGATATTGAATCACTCTTGGTGTTTGTCAAAGAGTCAAATAAGAAAAATAATGAACATCCATTGATATTTGTTATTTCAACTAAGTGAAGATTTTTTCAATAGAGAGGAAAAATATATATGGTTTTAAGATAATGTTTACACTTTTCCTTAGTTTCCAGAGAAATTTTGTCACGTTTTGAGCCAAATAGCTTAGTAATTTGCAGGCTTGTTGGCTTCCAAAGACAACAATTTTCCTCATGAGGGAAAATCACTAAGCGTGAGAGCCAACAAACTTTTTATGTGAGAAATTCTTCCTTGCATATCAAAGTACGTGAAATTACAATCTATCAAGCAAAGAAGAATATCAATTTTTCTATATTTTAGTAATGTTAAACTAGAAAAGAGGGAATTTATGGCATAAGAGACCAATAGGTTCCCAAGGTTAGTAATTTTTCCATATATCCTTTTGAGGTCACAATTTTACTTTGAGAGGAAAACCACTCACCATGGAGTGTTGTTACCGTGTCTCTTCAAGAATTTGGACCTCTTCAACATTTTGCTGAGAAATAAGACTATAATCATAGATAAATTTGTATGTTATCCTCGCAAATTTGTATGTTCCCTTCCTTAGAAATTTTAACTTCACCACTCTTCCTTATTAATTTCATGTGTTGGTTGAGTTTCCATCAGCTTGGAAAATGAAGTGTTGAGTTTCTATAAGGTTGAAGGTTATATTTCTTCCCTCATTTCTCCATTCTATACTTCTAGCTCCATTCTTCTTCATTGTTGGTCGTGTTCTCATATTTATTTTTTGCAGGAATACACATGAGTATAATATGGAAGACAACAAAATAAAAGGACTAACCACTTGCTAAGAAATGAACAATTTCGCATGCATGAATAATACAATGGGGTTTCCAAGAAATGGATTTGAAGAGGTTTACCTCATTGATGCTACATTTTAAGGTTTGAATGGAAACTTGTATATCTATTTGATAAATCTGGAGTAAGAAACCTGGAAGTCTAATGGTACAAGATTTCAGAAGTAGTAAACATGCACCCTACAACAAATACTGCAAGGAGATTGTAGTGAAGAAATCATTGTTGTGATAATTGTGTGGTCTTAGGGAGCACTAACCGTGGTGAGAGGCACTTTCAAATCCTAGGATGAGGAAGATGTTGTAACATGTGTAACACTGACATCATCATATGTCATCTTGTATAATATTGAAGAAAAAAATACAAATGAGGCCAACCAAATATAATGAAACAATAACAATATCAATAATTTATTCTCCATATATTCCACACTAAATTGCAATTGAATTAACATTTTATTATAGAACATTGTTTGTAGGATTAGAAACTCTATGGTTCGGCCAAAGTGATTCAACATGAGACTCTTCTTACTATAAAAATTGTATTCATAAAAAATGTGCATATAACTTTCTAAAAGGAGTAAAATTAACTTCTCACAAACTCTCTCTTTTCATCTGGACTTCACATCAATAAGCAGATATCCTAATATCATGATAATTGAACTTTATTAAATAGAAAAAACCATAAATCACAATCACTTTTGCGGCCAAAATACTCATCTTCAACTTAAAACTCAATTTACTTCAAATGTGATTACAGATTTGACAACAATATTTTTTGTCACCATTCTAGAAAATCCATGTACATATGTACATCTGGACGTTTTTGAGCTATGGAAACAACTATACCCAATAAAATTTAAATATGAATTTTCAAATTTTACAATGTGGTGGCCAACAATGGAAAAAACAATGAACAGGTTGTTCCATGCGGTTGGGGCTAGGATCAAGTTTTGTGCAACTTTGGCATAATAGATATGCCCCACCTGTGTCTTCTTAGGAGAAGAATTCTTATTTGAATGTTGTAAGCCGGCTACACTTCATTATAATATTTCTATATTAAAGAAAGGAATGCTTGCACCATCATGATAAGAGGAAGTTGTCTAAAAAAAGGAATTACAGCGATAATTTTACTTGTTTCAACTTGATCTTTTTTGGGTCTCAGTCCCAGTTTTTATAGAGCATTAATGCCTTCTTGTTCATTCTAGATTCTAACTGTATCTCTCATCTTGTTTTTTCATAGGAAGTCCCAATTTAACATTGGGCATAGAAAATCCCTTTACTCCTTGTAGATTCCAAACAATGAATAAGGCTTCAAACACCAACAAGGTAATAATTTCTATTGTTGTTATACTTCAAAAAGCATAGTTTGAAATTTTGAATACCCATTTTTGGGTCTTCACACATTGTTGAGGAAACTTTTCTCGATACGTTAGGAAAAGACACTTAAAATGACAATGAAGTAAATTTTAATATTTTGAATTTCATGAAACTTGAAAAATTTAGTAAAATTGTTCACCATCATTGTCAGTCACTTTTCACTAAGATGTGTATAAAATTTATCACTCAGAATGGAAGCTTCTTTCCTATTGTTGGAAAGTGTAGTACAATGGTAATATTCAAAACCTGAGTCTTTCAATACTACAATTGGTCAAGTGTTATCCTCATGTGTGGATTTTACCATTTATGTTCTTGTCAAAGAAAATATTGTGTCTTTGTAAGATCTCATTGTTGTCAACCTACTAGATGTTGCTTTTCCATTACACTTTTTTTTTGTGAACTATGATGTTATTCATTGTCTTTGGGTTTTTTTGTGTAAAGTAAATAATAAATGTCTATTTTAAAGACTTATAAAATTTAAATTGTATGCACCTTACACCTTTAATGGTGTGTCTGAAAGTACCAATACCTATTATAGATATTGGGAATGTCCTTTAGGGAATGGTTGGGATTAAGTGGAGCAGTATATATAATCCTAAGGGGAGATATGTGCTACCTACTAGATATTTCTTAACATCTAAGGCCAATGAGAGAAATCTAGTGACAAACACCTCTCTACTCAACATTGATAGAAAAATATTCCCATGACTGAATCGAGCGTTGAGATGAGTGTGTCTCAATGATCTCAAAATAAATGTGGGTGGTTCCTAAAAGAACAATAGAGGGAAAACTGCCTCACCAACCATCCACTATACATGTCCATGGTGGGAGTATCTACAAGGTGTTGGACACCTACATTCATTGAAATAGGATAAAAGAAAGAGGTGATCATCCTAGTAGAACTATCTCTAGATGAGACCCGTAGGAACTATCATATAAGATTAATTAACTCTAAGAGATAGAACTATGTTCCAAGTAATTATACCGATGGGTGTTATTCTACCCACATTTTATAAAATCATAACAAGGGACCCTCCAAAATCTCTTTATAAATAGTGAAATCTCCCTAAAACCTCTTAACATAGAAGACAACTTTAAAAAGGAGTATCTTTCATCTAAGGCCCATGATTTACTTTACCAACAACTTAATATGTGGCTACATAGAAGGAATGAATATTCACTTCATACTCCCAAAAATATATTACTAAGGGATGATTGATTTGGTTTAAAGTCATCACAAATCAACTTTGTTATGTAATAGACTTTCAAACTTAAACTCCTAGCATCCTACGCATGACCATTAAATATACAACTTTATCAAATTACATTCGTTGTACCAGGGAATTAAGCTAAATATGTTCATTAGTTATGATGGCGATATGCTTATTCACTCTCATATTTGAATGCTTACAACTCTTATTCTATAATTGAATTGCATTCTTTCTGCATTTTTCTTTTTAAATGAAAAAATAAGATTCTTTAACCTTTTATATGTGTAGGGATATTATTTCTAATACTGGTTAAAAAAAATGTTGAGAACTTAAGGTCCCTATTAATGAGGAATGGGGTCATATAACTTTGATGTAATTGTGACCTAACAAAGGATCTCAAATTTGCATGGATTAAGGTTAGGGAAACTAGTGGCAAGTGGAAAGTTGCACTTGCCATGGACCACTATGACTAATGATGGTCCACAATAGGAGAGGCTTGTGAGTAAAGGAGTTGTCTGAAGCAATGCATCATCATTTGATTGCATATGTTCGAGACAATGTGTCTAGGACAGCCTCAGTTGAGGATTGGAGAACTCAATTTGAATCATAGGCCGAGGAGTCCAATAGAGCCTATAAAGGGTTTAGTGAAAAATCAAGAAACAATATCCATGAAGTGAGAAAATGGAAGTAGGAATCTTGGTGCTCCATATCAATCCTCCAAATGAAATATGTGGAATTGGAATCCTTCCTCCCAGTGATACGGGACATTTTTGTTAGAGTGACTATTGTCATAAATCTCCTTATGAGGGACATGTTGTCAGTAGCCCCTTCTCATCATAAGAATCCAGAAGATTCACAGGGGGAGTCTAACACTACTAGGTAGATGAAGTCAATTTATTTATCTTTGATAGGGTTTTAATTATGCTTTTGTTAATTTATAATCTGTAAGTTTATATTTTTGTTAGTACGGTATATAATACAATACCCTTGCATGTTTTGGAGCTCAAAGACCTGGATTTGTTTAGAACTCAACCTGTATGATATGTTGATGTTCATCTATTTTTAAACTTATTATATGTTTATGGATTGTAATGAATGTTGTACAAGTAAGGCGGTAGAAATTTTTTTCATAATTCAAACAACCATTACTCGAAAGAAATAAAGAAAAGGATTGCAGCTTTAATTTTACAGCCCTAAAGTTGAGACATTAACTACAACCTTTATCCTTCTTCATTCTTGTTCAAATTGATACTGTTTACACCTCATTCCCATGATAATCCTTAACATTGATACTTGTTTCTTTTGATTCCGGACACAGAACTCCCACCGTGAGAACATCTGTGCCTAATAAGTATGGAGTTGGAATTGGGTCCCTAAACTTCATCTAGCTCAAAATTTGGCAAAATATGGAAGAAGATGGCAAGGAAATTGTTGCCACAAGGATGGGAGGACGGAGAGAGACAATAATGAATGATAGAGAAATGGGATGATTAAACGATGCTAGACACATAACTCCCACAGTGAGAACATGAGTACCTAATAAGTATGGAGTTGGGGTTTTGGCCGTGAACTCTATCCAGCTCAAAATTTGGCAAAGAAAGAGAAGATGTTAAGGAAAATGTTGCCACAAGTTAAAGGATGGAAGGAGAGAGACATTAATGAATGACATAACAATGGGATGAACGAAACATGGTTACAACTGGACTCTTTTACGGGTTTATTTTACAATAAACTAAATAGAAAACAATTAAGGCTGAACAAAGAAATATGGGATGGAGAGAACTATTCAGAAGAATGGTGAGATATATGTTGACAAAAATATTTTTAAAGAGTTTGGCCAACAGTATTTGTTCTTGAGAACATTCTTCCTCAATTTGCATCGACCCTTAATTTTTAATCTTGCTTTAACAATTTGCATGGGCCATTCTTATGCCTACATTAACAAATATTTTATTTAATGTTTCTTAGTTATTGAGCTTGTGTATATCAAAATGGTTTATTTAACTTCAAATACTAATTGTTTTAGTTAGCATACTGCAATTTTATCCACCAAATAGCGAAGACACACAACCAACCACAGTTATTGTTTGATTCATCACGAGACATATGTAATGATTTGATTTCAAAGGATATTGGTGAAAGAGAAACCAACCGAAAGAGGGATAGTCGAATGCACTAGTCTGGCCAACAAGGATCAAATTTGAAGGGCAGTGTCCCATTCCACTTTGAAGGGATACCATATATTGAACCCTTGAATGCTGACATGAAAAAATAAACCATTCTTTTAATTTGAAAATGTAATATTAAATCAAAATTTCATTATTGCTCAGAAATAACTAAAGTTAACTAGGGATCAAATTTGAAGGGTAGTGTCCCATTCCACTTTGAAGGGCTACCAGATATTGAACCCTTGAATGCTGACATGTAAAAATAAACCATTCTTTTCATTTGAAAATGTAATAGTAAATCAAAATTTCATTATTTCTTAGAAATAACTAAATTTAACTCTACTCTAGTGTCATGAAGAGGGAATAAACAAAAGTTGGTTCAACTTGGAACACCTTTCCCTATTAGTTGAGGTTGTTTCTGAGAAAAAAGTTAGTGAAATCCAACTAACATGCAATGTTATAATGAACATTTTTTTAAATGGAAATGAGATGAAGGTTCAAGAGAAGGTCCTTTCCTTCCTAACAATTTACCAGCAGTGGCAGCTTGAGCAGCCAATTTGAAAAAAAATTCAATCAGTTCAAATGCAATGGTGTCTCCTGCACTAATTGGAGGCTCTGTCATCCAAGTTGGAATTTCGATAGTTGAAGTAATCAAGTCAAAATCAGTTCTTGGTTCAAGTGAAGGGTATATTCTACCTTATTGGTTTCCTACCATGACAATAAAAACAAAGGCACATTTCCATACCTTTATTTGGATAATTGTGGTACTTGTTGTTTGTGGCATCCCCTTGAAGCGAATAAATTTGAGGGGACGCTATTATAGTACCTCAGAGAGTCAGAATATGTAGTTTTAAGTATTTCCAGCTTCAAAGAAATCATTATTATGATATTAGTAGGTTTAAGAGCGAAGAAATTAATTTTGAACACACAATTTTGTGTTGAATGAGATAGGCATAGATTAAGGGTAATTTATAGGTTTCATAGTAGCCTTAAAATAGGATAGATAGCTTTGCTAGTAAAGATAATTATGGTAGCCCCAAGGGCTATCTCAAGTCATGAGACAGGGGTGAGACCTCTTCCCCCAAAGTTGGGGAGGTCACATTTTTTATTATCTTAATCCCCTTAGGGTTAGAATCCATAATCAAGTCCAACGATATACCCAGTTTACCATCCATGCATTATGGGGAGTTACAAGAAGGTTTTTATGCAATTCATTCCATCAAAAAGCAAATTAAAGATAATTATGGGGGGCCATCATTTTTTGTTATTTCTTACCATAAATAGTTGATAATGCATTCTTGCATTGATGTACCTCTTACTCAAGAGATCCTTATAACTCCACCTACATTTAGAGTTTAGAATCTCTTATTTGTAAGTGGCAATCATTGAGGATTGTAACTCCTCTTTTCTTGGATTAATCTAGTATATAAATTAGTTCTATACTCTAACATGTAAATTGGCCATAAAAAAAACTCTTAGGCATAAATTTAATGGTGTTGATGAAGTGTAATATTGCAGGTGGTCTGCAAGAAAGCATTTGAAATAAGCATCCATATTGCATTGGATTTTGGCATGAGTTAGAAATGGAAATTTGTAACTTCTCAAGAAGGTTTCATACTCTATTTGTTGTGGATTTTGAGCATTCAAGTGTATTTATGTTATCATATCTACTATCAAATCTATTGCTGGAAATTATGTTGCTAATGTTGAATCCGTTGTTATTGGATTTTCAAACTATTACTGTTATTTTTGTTTTTTGTGTGTGTTGTTGTTAGTAGCTATCAATTTTCAAATAAATAAAAATTAAAAATAGATTCTGAGATTTGGCTCATAACATCCACATTGTTTTGTTTGTAGATGATGATATGCTTATAATTCAAAGAATCATACTTTCATTTTGACTTGTTTGTGAAGACATAATTGGAATCCTAATGATAGAAGTTCGCTCAAAAGTCTTGCCAACAAATAACATGAACAAATATTGACTTCAAACAAACAATATCATTATCAACTATGTATCAGTATCATTATCATTCATCTCACAAAACATCTTTAAAAAAAGGGCATTAGTTATAGCTAATTGTTATAATTAATATATATTAGTTTATAATATAAATATTAAATGTCATGTATAACACCAATTATGAGATTTTGTAGTATTTAATAAACAAGATAAGATCAAAACTAAATAGCCAACACATTCAATGACCATAATCAAATTCAGTAAATAAGATAATATCAAAGCTGCATAGCAAACAGATTCAATGACCATAACCAAATTTTGGGAAAAAATTAATTTCTTCTTTTGGTTAATTTTCAACTTATAAGAAAAATAATATAAAATGAATATTTACCTTTTTCGTAATAGATAACTCCTTGGGAATTTCTACAATTTTAAAAAGGTTTTACAAAATTTTCATAATTAATCAGTATTGATATTATAAAGATTTCACGAGGTTCTTAACCAGTGTTGATATTATAAAGATTTCATGAGGTTTTTAACTTTGCAAAAGCAAAAAATTGGTTCCTTCATGAGGTGACACTATTATATGGCCACTCTCTGTACCTTTTAATAACGTATGGACCTTTGTCCACTAATTGATTGTTTTGACATAGGATACGGGCTGTTCGTTTTTTCACTAGAAAGTAAGCCATCCCTTTACCTAGCACACCACATTTAACTTGTGGGGGTTATATGATTATATTAAACATTGAGTTCAAATGGCATTTGTGTATCTTTCTATCCCCATGCTTTAGTGCATTTGGATAACATGTAAATATGTAATACATCAATATTTCAAAGTAAGTCCTATCACCACTTAACTGTGAAGGATCATTATTGTTTATTTATTTATTTCAATCGTGAAAGATTATTTGTATTGATATTTTTGGTGTAAGTGAATGCTTTACTTGTTGCAAGTAAATATCACTCAAGGCTATCTAGTGGGTGGTTTTCCTTTGAAGCAAATTGAATCATGTTATTGTTTTCATAATATTGTAATAACGAAAGCATTCTACAAGAATTTTTAAACCTTTTTTCAAGGTTGTTTGTGCTATGTGAAGATGAGGCAATGAATAAATAAGTGAAAGACAAGATTTCTATGATTCACATGGGATTTTAAGTGGAATTTTATTCACTCCTTGAATTCAATAAAATTCCAAGCAACATAAGCATGTACAATCCTTGAATTAAGTAAAAATACAAGCAGTAAATATGGAGTGAATATAGTATAGGTTTTAAACAAATGAAGTGAAACAATGCACCTATATTTTGAATCAAAACATAATTTAAACAATGGGACACACACATTACATAGAGATTTACCCTAGAAATCGTTAACAGATAAAACCAAGACAACTTAGAGCCTCACCTCTCTCTCTCTCTCGTTATATTTACTCAACCATTCACAACACAATATCCAGGTTTTCAGTAGCATCTAAAAACCTAATATATTAACTTGATTAGATTACAACCCAAATCCTCTAACCATGATTAAATTAAAAATTGGGACAAAAAGTACCCCAAAACAATCGAAGCACTTCCCAAAACGCTAATCCATAGGGAGGTTGTTTCTCCCCTTTTCATCCCCCTCAACAACCCTACACATGCGAAAAATTAGTAAAACATCGAGGATGTAACTTTAGCGCAACCCACATTCAAATATTATAACACATTCCCAACATATAAACCTAAGAAATTCTAATATTTGTATAGAGGATTCTAAAGAGAAGTGTATTTGGTCCTTAGATTCAATAAAATCCCAATCAATAGCCATATGTGCAATCCTTGAATTCAATAAATATAATAGTAAACATTGAATGGATATATACTTGAGAAGTCCTTACCCACATTAAGAAAAATCAATAGTCAATTTCACATTAGTGTCCCAATAATTAAGAGCTCAAGTCGTATTTGTTTCCTCGATTACAAAATCCTTGAATCCTTTAGCATGAGGTTTCCTTATTAAGACTAAAATATGTCTATCTTATTTATTGTTACAATATAATCCTAAGGTTCTTCACAAGAAATTTATGTTCTCCCTCTTACATTTTGTGATCTCTATGAACATTTCACATGCCATACATATATTTTTCTAAAGTTTTTAATGCCATGACTACATACACATGTTTATTAATATTTTTTCCTCATATTGATCAGTAAAGTGCCTTGGATATTCCATTGGAATAGTTAGTCACAATAGATCTTACAACATAATTTATTGCGTTAGTTGAATTCCACATAATGATAAATAAATTGCAAACTAAAAGGAAAATAACTATACAAAAATAACATATACACACAAATAACACAAGAAATACCTTGGGAAAACCCACTACGAGGAAAAACCCAACCAGAGGAAAGGACTATGCCTTTTGTCATTTCTTCTCCAATATGCAATGCAAAAATATTTTTTCATTACTTTTCAAGGAAAGACATCAAGCAAATGGGAAAGAGAAAGAGACAAAGGAAGAGGAGGAACATTTTTTGAAGTTTGATCCGCGCTACTCCTCCTTTGTATATTTCACCTGCTCCGTTGTAACATCCCGATACCTGCAAGAAACACCAAATACTCTCCTTACAACCTTATGACTTTGATGAAAATATTAAACAAATCAAGAATCATATAAGCAATTTCAATTAACTTTGACAATTTCTTGCAGGTGATAAGTAACTTTCAAATAATCAAAATTTTAACATAGTTTTTGTTGAGGTACATTTCAAAGACAACGACCGAGTCTGTCTTCTCATGAATCACTTATACTCCTACTTCCAAACACTCTGTAATAAAACTAAATAGTTTAGTAACTTAGTTAGTAATTTTTAGTTATTAATTAATGGCTTGATAGGTCACATCATTTAATGGTGACCCTTGATTTATATAAAGTTGAATTGTACTCTTTGTAAAAAGCATAAAATCAATAAATAAAATATATCTTTTGAAATTTCAATTCAAGTCGGTATCAGAGCTTAGGAATCTCCATATCGGCGTTATTTGTTCTCCACATCTGCCCATTCACTTCTCTCCCATATCTCTCTCACGTCCACTCCTCTCCCGCTTCCTATGTGTCACTCTTCACTCCCTCTTCACTCCAGAAAATATATAATATTAAATAATAATCGTAATATTATTATTATTTTAATATTAAATATATTTTTTAAATCTTTTTGAGAACTATTAAAGTTTTTTTTTCATATAATAATATGATTAATAATTTATTAATTATTGTAATTAAATATTTAATAGTTAACCTATCACCAATCCAAAATTAGCAACAGGAATACAAGAGATACAGAGAGAAACCCTCTAGAGAACAAGGATGCATCCATAAATTCAGAAGATGATCCAGTTCAAAATATACTGGCAAAGCTTGAGAAAAAATATGAGGACATTCATGACCTAAAGCTTGAAATTCTCCCACTAAGAGACCAAGTTAAAAGAGGCAATAGCTCACATACAGGCCCAATCCACAATGTCGTTCACAAGGTCAAGATAAATTTACCAAGGTTCGATGGAGAAAATAATCGAGACAGAATTCAATGGGTTAGAAAAATTGAAAAATATTTTGAAATGTACAATATCTATGGCAACAACAACAAATTGAATGTTGCAGCAATGTACATGGATAAAACCGCTTGTGACTGGTTCTTATGGTGGGACTCAATAATCAAGGGAGGAAGACTAGTTAGATACTGGGACACCTTCAAAAAAAATTTATTTAAACGACTTCAATACATGGAAGAATTCGAAATCTACAATAAGCTCACTCATTTACAACAAGAAGGAACTATGGATGAATCTTTTAGCAATCTATTGGTCCTTTCCACTCATGTCCAAGATATAACTAAAGAATGACTCTTGCAAATTCCCATTGGTGGGATAAAACAAAGTAATATTCAAAGCGAGATAAAATTATTAGATGTCAAAGAAGTGGAACAAGCCCATCAAAAAGAAAATTTAATTGGAGAAAATAAAAAATCACAATGTTCATTGGTTTATATACCACCCCACCTAAGAACAATTGGGAAAAAGGATGATAATCCATGTCGAAGTGTAATGCCCCTAATTGGTGTCCAGGACACAAGTATAAAAATAAGAATCTATTCTTGTGTGAAAAAAGTAATATGGATGATGATATTGATAAAGAATCAAGCGACGCAACTTCCTCCGACACAGAGTCAGATAGAGATGAGACTGGAAAATAGGATGCTAACATAACACCAATGCTCTCAATGGCTGCAATGATAAGTATTTCTCAACCACAAACCATCAAATTCTTTGGCAAAATAAAAAACACTAAGGTGACGGTGTTAGTCGATAATGGGAGTACACACTAATTCATAGACTCTAGGGTATAAAAATAGTTAAACATATTCATCTACCCTACCTTCAACTTCCAAGTATCGAAGCCAGGAAACAAGACCACATCATGCGACGGTAAAATCCATAAAGTAGAACTAGCTATAAATGACTACAAGCTAAGATCGCCAATGTATGTTATGGAAATCGTAGGGGTTCACATTGTTTTAGGTGCACAATAGTTGGAAATGGTGGGGACAGTCGTATTAAACTTATGAGAATAATTTATAAGGTTCTACGAAAATGGGAGGAAATATAAGCTTTACAATATTAACTGCCCCCCTCCCCAAATTGTCTCGTCTAATAAAATGGAAAAGATGATAAAAAGGGAGCTCAATCCTTCTTCTTACAATAATATGCTATGGAAATAACAACTGACAAACCCACATGAATTAGAACAACTCTTGGGGGAACATAATGACATCTTCCAAAACCCTCCTCATGGTCTCCCACCCCCACGTTATAGGGATCACATCATCAATTTGATGCTACGATCAGCTCCAATTAGAAAAGGGTTATACAAACAATATCACAGTAACAAATTATAGATTGAACGTTTGGTGTAGGAACTATTAGATGCTGGAACAATCATAGGTAGAAAGATTCATTTCTTCGTACCAATCATACTCATTGAGAAAAAAGATGGATCATATAGACTTTGCATTTATTATCGAGCGTTGAACAAAGTAACCATAAAAGATGAATTCCCTATTCTCTTTGTTGACGAATTGCTCAATGAGCAACATGGTGCAAAATATTTTTCTAAACTAAACTTAAAATCAGGATATTACCAAATCTGTATTCGAGAAAAAGATGTCCCCAAAATAGCTTTATGCACCCATAAAGGTTTATATGAATTTTGAGTGATGTCGTTTGGATTATCCAACGCTCCGGAACCATTTCAAGCAGTAATGAATGACTTGTTTTTCCCTTACCTAAGGAAGTTCGTGCAAGTGTTTTTTGATGATATCCTTATTTATAGTAAAAATTGGAACTCGCACCTCAAGCATGTAGAAACAATATTTAAGCTTCTAGAAGAAAACAAATTTTATGCTAACAAATCAAAATGTCGTTTCAGGAGAAAAGAAATAGAATTTTTGTGTCAGATTATTCAGCCGACGACATTAAGGTTGGTCTCAAAAAATCCAAGGTGATCTAAGAGTGTTCATCCCCCAATTCAATTACATCGTTAAGAGGATTTCTGGGTCTAACAGTTTATTAAAGAAGATTTGTTCACAACTATGCCCAAATTGTAGCACCCCTAACATCACTATTAAAAAGGGATGCTTTCAGATGGGATAAGGATGCAAAAACTTGTTTTGAACAATTGAAAACCCTAATGATATCCACACTAGTGTTAGCATCTCCATATTTTATAAATACATTCATCCTTGAATGTGACGCTTCAGGGACAGGCTTAGGAGCTATTCTCATGCAAGATAAACATCTCATTGCTTTTGAAATCCTAAAGTTAAAACCAAGTGAGCAAAAAAAATTCACATACAACAAGGAAATGTTAGCAATAATGCATGCCCTTGTTAAATGGAAGAAATATTTTTTAGGGGAAAAATTTCTTGTTAAAACAGATCACAACAACCTGAATTATATTCTAACTCGAAAAAATATCTCTCCCAAATAACAGAAATGGGTAAGCAAAATCCGAGTCTTTGATTTTGACATTTTGCATAAAAAGGGTAAGGAGCATAGGGTTGCAGAAAGCTTATAAAAAAAACATGAGAGTGATGCCTCACTATATTCCATATCCATAGTTGTTCCTGAGGATTTCAAAAGTCCAAAGTAAGTATGTGAAATACCCAAAGACAAGGAAGATAATTGAAGAAGTTGAAAACAACAAGGCAATAAACTCCAATATTCATGGGAAAAATACATACTATGGTACAAACAAAGAATATATTTACCCAGTTCATAAAATTTCAAAACTCAAGTCTTAAAAGAGAACCATAACTCCCCAACAGAGGGCCAAGTTGGTTTCTTTAAAACATACCACAATACTCGCCAATCCTTCTTTTGGAAGGGAATGAAGACTAATATCCAGAAATATGTGGTTGAATGTGATACTTGTCAAAGGTAGAAGTTTGAAAAAATGGCTCATCCCGATCTCCAACAACCCCTTCATATTCCATCCCAAAAATGGTCTGAGGTATCCATGGATTTTATCACTGACCTTCCTACATCAAAAGGAAAGGATAGTATATTTGTAGGCATTGACAGACTAAAAAAATGTGCTCATTTCATTAGTATTTCATCCAAAGAAAAATCAATCCAAGTCATAGATAGTTATGTAAATAATATATTTAAGCTCCATGGATTTCCTAAGGTTATTGTTAGTGACAAGGAGCCCAAATTTACCAACAAATTCTGGAAAGAATTGTTCCACCAAGTTGGGACTTCATTAACTATGAGCACCTCATACCACCCCAGATAGATGGACAAATGGAAGTAGTAAACAAATTCCTTAAAGGATACCATAGGAATTTTGTGAACAAACAATAAACTCAATGGGTACAATGGATACACCTTGCATAATGGTGGTACCATAGTACATATCATACATCAACAAAAATGTCACATTTTGAATCCTTATATGTGTATCCACCTCCTACAGCAAGAGAATATGTCATCAACAATTTCAAAATTCCAGCAGTAAGAGATTACCTAGCGACATCAGATGAGGCCATCCACATTTTGAAGAACCATCTTGAACAAGAAAGAAACCACATGAAAAAACAAGCAAACTCAAAAATAACTAATCGAGAGTTTTAAGTGGGCTATTGGGTGTTTTTTCTCCTTCAACCGTACAAACAAACTTAACTAAAAAATTCCAAAAATCATAAAATTGCACCCAAGTTCTATGGCCCATATCAAGTTCAAAAGCGATTGGAACAAGTGGCCTATGCTCTAGACATCCCAAATAAATAAAAATACATGATGTCTTCCATGTGTCATGCCTAAAGAAGAAATTGGGCTCAGCCACTCATATACAAATTGAATTTCCTATGTTAGATGATGAAGGAAAATTAGTGTTGGAACGAGAATGCATTTTGGAAATTAAAACCAGAACACTTCGCTCCAAATAAGTCAATGAATACCTTATCAAGTGGAGAAACTTACAAGATGATGAAGCTACATGGGAGAATGAATATTTTCATTCGCGCCACCCATCATTACCAATAGTTCGTGGATGGAGTATTCCAAAGAGGGATGACTTGTGATAAAACTAAATAGTTTAGTAACTAAGTTAGTAATTTGTTATTTATTAATTAACAGCTTGATAGGTCACATCATTTAATGGTGATCCTTGATTTGTATAAATATGCATTGTACTCCTTGTAAAAAGCATAAAATCAATAAATAAAATATATCTTTTGGAATTTCCATTTACACTCCAACTCTTCAAATGTGTATAAGGTAAAATTCATTTAAGGAGTATGAGTTGAACACTTGTGGAAAGCGTGCTTAGGGACATGGGTCATTGAGGGACATGGGAATGAGTGGATTCATAATGGTGGTGATATTTGCCCAACATTACAATACAATGGGTTTTCTCCCTTGGTTGGAAATCCAATCCCTTTTTATGGAATGATTTAGATAGTTTTGACGGTTTCCATAACCTTATGGAGGTTGTAAATGAGAACAACAACCAACTCTTCAACTCTTCAAATGTGTATAAGGTAGAAGTAATTTAAGGAGTATGAGTTGAACACTTGTGGAAAGCGTGCTTAGGGACATGGGTCATTGAGGGACATGGGAATGAGTGGATTCATAATGGTGGTGATATTTCCCCAACATTACAATACAATGGGTTTTCTCCCTTGGTTGGAAATCCAATCCCTTTTTATGGAATGATTTAGATAGTTTTGATGGTTTCCATAACCTTATGGAGGTTGTAAATGAGAACAACAACCCAAAAATTGTCATAAATTTCATTTTTTTTAATTTTATATATTTTTATCTATTTGTGTAGGCACCTGCATTTCACACACCTTGGAATAATAAAAGGTGTGGGGGGCTCTCTTTCCTTGCAACTTGTTTAATTCAAGTGGAAACGGGTTAGATTCTTCTCAAGCGTGTTAAAACCACCAAATAGAGTCAAATTAGGGGTTCTTCCATGCTTGAAGGTTTGTACTTTTTACTAAACATGGAAACTTAAGTGTCATATAGGGATGTCGTCATCAAATAACAAGGAAGTTCCAATTTGTGCTATAATATATTCCCCCTAATGTGCAAGGCCAAAAGGGGAGTTAATGGTCATAATACATTATAATTCCAATGGAGGATAGTCAAGTGATATCAAGGTTGAGGTTCCCGATCATTGGTCCAAATATATACAAATAATAGATATAAAGGTGTAAGATATTTCTTTGCCCCGGGGTGGGCTACCCATGCTCAATTGTGATAGAACATGGTTTTCAACACTACAAGAAAAAGATCTTGTAGCAGAGGATTTTAGTGTTACAAGATTGGAAAATATGTCAAAAACACCTCTGCTACAACCTTCGTCAATGGAATCAGATGTTTTAACATATATATTTTATAACTAAAACAAACTCGCCAACCAAATGTTTTTTTACCAGTGCGCTTATTTTAAATTATGTGAACCGGTTTATTATGTAGCAAAACGCATCGATGTTGTACAATGTAAAATATATGCATCGATGCATTCAAACAGAATGAGCACTTAAAATAACTAAATTTCAATGTTGTACTCGTGCTATCCATTTATCTAAGTGCATTGGTATTGTCTATTTATATAAGCGCACTGGTGAATTTCATTGTCAAACGCACCGATGCTTTTAAACTATCAAAATCACTCGGTGCATTTAAACAACTAGGACGACACACTGGGGCACTTATACACAAAACAATAATTGTTGCACCTAATATTTCACAGTTCTCAATGCGTATAAACTATTGACATGCACTGGTGTGAAAAACAAATGAAAATGCACTGAAGAATCCATCTGGCATGTGGGAATCTTTATTTTAAAATTTAATTGTGCATTTAATTTACATAAACACATCGATACGAAGTGTTCATGTAGACGCATAGGTGCATCGTCAATTATCAAAAGTACTACATATGATTCTTTGAACAGTGGCTACTGACATTGCAGTCATATACATACATATATATATATATATATGTGTGTGTGTGTGTGTGTGTGTGTGTGTGTGTGTGTGTGTGTGTGTATATATATATGTGTGTGTGTGTGTGTGTGTGTATGTGTGTGTGTGTGTGTGTGCATATATATATCTGTGTGTGTGTGTGTGTGTGTATGTGTGTGTGTGTGTGTGTGCATATATATATCTGTGTGTGTGTGTGTGCATATACATACATATATATGTATGTATGTATGTATAGATGTATATGTATGTATGTATGTGTATGTATGTATGTATGTATATAGATAGATAGATAGATAGATAGATAATGTTTTATTTTTTTAATTCCATTATTTATCTAAAATTGAAATATTTTTTACAGTACTAATCATTTCAATTTTAATTAGTGTGTTTGTTTGGATTAATTTCTTATATCATAGATGCAATAATCTATTGTAATATTTAATCAATTTATACATTTAATTACCAATGTACATTTCACATGTAACATTTGACAATAACATTGAAGAATGCAATAGAATAAAAATATATTTTTTATTATATATCAATAAGAGTGTCGTTGTCATACAAAATAGGATAACATAGAGATAATAATTATCAAAATTTCAACATGCATGTAATTGTTGTACTTATTGGTAACTTGTTGTTTTTCAATTCAGACACTATGTCCAATACATTATTATAGAAAAATGTTTTATTTTAATAGAAAATTATTTCAAAATATATCAAGCTACAACATCTTGCATTAACATCAAAATTAAATATGGATCATCATTATTCGTTCGAACTGTTATCGGTGCTCGAGCCACTTGCATCAATTGGATTATTTGGCTGAATGTTTTGTTGTTTGTCTTCATTGTTTTTCTCTTCTTGAACTTCCATTTGCAGACATAAAACTAAAATATACCGAGTGTATATTTTACATTGTCAAGAATAATGAAAAATAAAATAGGTAATATACATAAATGTAAATTGAAAAGAGACATACCATAGAAATAATTGAGTCATGAATGATACACATTCTTTCAAAACCAAATCTCATGCCTTCTATCGACACGTATGTTGTTGTCTCCACTCCATATTTTGTTTCCTGCAAATTTTATACCCCGTCATAAATCATAGATTTAATATAAATGATTTTTGTTGTTTTATTAACTATAAGATGAGAGAAGTAAAACAATACGGATATAACTTACAAATTCCACAATTAATTTTAGATATGACATCATATATTCACAACCCTTGTTAATCCCGAAGTGAATCAATTCTTATGATGGCTCCTCTTGTATGTTAACACTTAAAGGGGATCTAAATAGCTCAAAACGTAGCAAAATTTGGCGTGCATGGTTTTTTATCAAACATGATGATCCAGATGGGTATCAGTGGCCGCCCACCTTTCCATCTGGCTCAAAATAGTTTTTTGGCATTTTTGGTAATTTACTATTTTTAGCAGTTTTTCCGGGTCCCGAACTTTCGGGGCCATTTTGAGGCCCTAAACGATGTTTTTTTGGGTATGTTGCTGTCACAAAATAGCATCCAATGATGCTATTTTGTTTTGACCATTTTAGTCCTCGGATAGATCTTTCCAACGAGCTATTGTACACCCCAAACGGAGATCGTATGCAATAGTTATGACCCCGGGAAGTTGATGGACTAACTTACCCAAATAGGGCCCACATGACTTTTGGCGTTTCAGCTTCTAGGGTTAGGTTTTTGGTTTCTACCTTCCTGCTTTTGACAAATAAGGCCCTTCTGCCTCTTTTGTAATTAGCTTGGTGACAGATGAGCGTAGCCGCCACATCTCTTCTCAGGGATATGCTGCCACCATTCTAGCTATGTAATGTTCAGCAGTTTTACAGTTTCTCTATTTCATTAATTAATAGAAGTGTGTGTTTAATGTAACACTGTGTCCTCTGCAATATTATTGTGCATACGCTGTTATTTGCTTCTTACATTTCGTTCCTGCATGAATCCGTATCAGTGGTATCAGAGCAGACTGCTCTTTTGTCATTTTTTTTTGTGCATGTCACTGACGAGGTCGGGATATAAGGAGTTGGGTCTCGAATTAGTTCAGCTCGAGAGAGAAACCCCTCTCCGGCGCAAACAGCCGCCCATGGCAGAGGAAAAACGAGATGACGGAGCAGGATATCCTATCAAGATGTTGCTCGAGGAGGCTCTCGCACGACAACGGAATGAGATGATGGACAATTTTACGCAAATTCTTCGACGGTTGCCGACCGCCACGGAAGGAACCTCGACCAACAATCATTTTGGAGGACCGACCCCTTTCAAGGTACAAGTTAATTTTGATATCCCCTTATTTGAAGGTCAAATAGATGCAGATGCTCTGGAAAAATGGTTGCATCAGCTTGAGGGTTACTTCTCGGTCCATAATTTTTCCAACAGAGCAAATATTGTCTTCGCACTTCTTAAGGCGGTCCCCCATGTCAACGACTAGTGGGAAACCCTCTGCGAACAGAAAGAGGAAAAAGATGGTAATGAACCCACGTTGTTTGGGACAGAACCCACATGGGAATCCTTCGTTGATGCCCTCAAGGAGAAATACTTCCCTGTGGGGAACTATGACGACCAGTACACAAAATGGGCAACTCTGCAACAAGAAAGGGACCAAGCAGTGACAGAGTACACGAACAACTTCCATACCCTACGCACGAAGCTCGGCATCAAAGACTTCAAGCGGCACCTAATTCTGAAATATTGCAGTGGCCTGCATCGGTACATCCATACTGAGATGGAATTCCTGGAAATTTTGTCATTGGGTGCTGCCTATCGGTATGCTGTGAAAATCGAGCAAAAATTTAAGCAAAAGAACAAGCGAGAGTTTGGTTCGACAAACCAGAAGCAGGGTAAGGGAAACCCTAGTTCGCAGAACAAAGTACATAGCAAAGATATCCAACCCTCGAACAACCAGCCTAAGCCACAGGCAAAGAAGGGTAACTGGAAGACAAAGAAAGACACTGGAAAATGGTGTGAGTTCCATAAGAGTCCCACACACAACACTGATGAGTGTCGTGCGAAACAATCATTGCTTACCGAGATGAAAGCGCCCGAGTCAGATCCAGGATCCGAATCAGAATTAGAGACAGATCATGGAGGGAAGATTATTGAAGCAGAACCCAACGTCACCATTGCCACCACAAAAATCCAGCCCGATGACCCAGAGGAGACAGAAGAAGGGGAGTGCCTCTTCCACTCACAAATGTGGGTACAAGGGAAGCCATTACATTTCATTGTTGACAGTGGAAGCCAGAAGAACCTGATTTCAGTAGAGGTCGTCAAGCGGCTGAACCTGCCGACAGTGCCACATCCACAACCATACAACATTGGGTGGCTCACTCCAGGGTGAGACATCCGCGTTAGCAAGCAGTGTCGCCTACCGTACGGTATCAAACCCTTCAAAGATGAGGTAATGTGTGATGTTGCTCTACTTGAAGTTTCTGATGTTCTGTTAGGTCAACCATATATGTGGAAATGCCATGCTGTGTATGAATCCAGGCCGCATAGTGTCATTGTTACTTTGAGAAAACAATGCTACCAGATACCAGAGGTAGTTCCCTCTACTGCAGTCTCTCTCATCACAGCTAAGCAGTGCAAGAAGGTGATCTCCCAGACTGGAAAATTCATCCTCCTGATGATTCATCCCGAAAGGAAACATAAGACTGCAGCCACATCTACCACCTCTACACAGGGTCACTCTGTACAACACAGACAAGTAGACAAGATTGTGGAATCATACCAGGACATCTTCACTTCCCCTACTGGAGTGCCACTCCATTGTCAGGTCAAGCATTCCATTGACTTGATACCCAGGGCACCTGTGCCTAACGGGCCAGTTTACAGACGTTCCCTCATGGAAAACGAAGAGATCAAGTGCTAGATCGAGGAATTACTCCAAAAGGGGCATATTCGGCCAAGCTCCTCACCTTGCGGGAGCCTGATTGTGCTAGTATAGAAGAAGGATGGGACTTGGCAACTCTGTATTGATTACAGAGCTTTAAACAAAATCACAGTCCAGAATCGGTATCCTATCCCCCAGATCGATGATCTCCTTGACCAACTAAAGGGCGCCAAGTATTTCAGCAAGATTGATCTGAAGTCTGGTTATCACCAAGTCCCAATTGAGGTGACTGATGTCTGGAAGACTACCTTCAAGTCTCGGGAAGGCCTTTTCGAGTGGTTGGTCATGCCTTTCGGCTTAACTAACGCTCCGGCAACCTTCATGAGGATGATGGATGATATACTGTGACCATTCACCAATTATTTTGTGGTCGTCTATCTCGATGATATCCTCATATTCAGCAGGACATGGGAAGACCACTTACAACATATTGAGGAAGTCCTTAGCACCCTGCGACAGCACAAGTTATATGCCAATCTCGAAAAATGCTCATTCGGGATGAAGGAAATTCAGTATCTGGGATACATTGTGAATGAACAAGGTTTGCATGTGGATCCGACCAAGATCCAAGTCATTCGTGACTGGCCGACCCCAAGAACCATTACAAAGCTCCACAGCTTCCTAGGATTGGCCAACTTTTATCGCAGGTTCTTGTTGGGGTTCTCTAACATTGCTTGGGCCCTTAGCAATGTGACCAAAGGTGGGGCTAAAGCCAAATTATTTTGGTCCCCTACTCAACAACAAGCATTTGAGGAACTTAAGCAGCGCTTATGTTCAGCACCCGTCCTTACTCTCCCAGATCTGCAACAACCTTTTGAAATTGAGACAGATGCTTCAGATTATGCTGTTGGCGTAGTCCTCACTCAGCATGGCCATCCAGTGGCATATCACAGTGCGACACTTTCAGATACAGTTCGAAAGTACCCCACCTATGACAAGGAAATGTATTCCATTGTCCAAGCTTGCTAAAAATGGAAGCATTACATCTTAGGCAAAGAGACGGTCATTTACACTGACCACAAGCCCTTGTAGTTTGTGCAAACACAAGGGAAATTGCAAAATGACCGCCACCAAAAGTGGTCTGCATACCTGCAGCAATTCCACCTGAACATAAAATATAAGAAGGGCAGCACCAACCATGTCGTTGATTGCCTCAGTCGACCACCTGTGGCCGCACTCACCACGGTGCTTAACTCTTGTGGCCACGAAACCTTTGGGTGGTCTCAATTATATGACAGTGATCCTAACTTTTCGGCCACCTATCAAGCAGTTTGTGCAGACACTCCAGTGCCCGATTTTCATCTCCAGGATGGACTATTATGCCACCTAGGCCACCTCTGTGTTCCTTCAAGCGAGCGCACGAAGCTGATCTGGGAAGCACATTACAGTCGGGTCACAGGGCACTTTGGCACCGAAAAGACAGTCACGGTGTTGCAGAAGTATTTTTATTGGCCAAAGCTCTGACAAGATGTCGGAAAGTATATCAGATCCTGCACTGCCTGCGCCATCGCCAAACCATCCATTAAGAAGCAAGGGTTGTATACCCCTCTTCCTGTTCCCAATGGTCCTTGGGAATCTATCTCCATGGATTACATGTCAGGACTGCCTCAAACCAAGCATGGGAATGACTGTGTGTTTGTGGTCGTGGATCGCTTCTCTAAATTGGCTATTTTGTCAGCTTGCAAGAAAAGTATCTCTGCCGAAGCCACTGCTAAGCTCTTCTTTGAACGCGTCTGGGTACATTTCAGGCTGCCCCAGACTATCATTTCAGATCGCGACAGTAGGTTCCTCAGCACATTTTGGTCTAGCCTCTGGTCACTTATGGATACCAAGCTCACACAGTCGACAGCCTTCCATCCTCAAACTGATGGGCAGACAAAAGTAGTGAATCGCATGATTGTGCATATCCTGCGAATGTATAATTCTAAACACCCCCGCACATGGGACAAGAACCTGCCGTATGCTCAGCATAGCTACAACAGAGCCATTCACAGCTCTACTGGTCATAGCCCTTTTCAAGCATGCATGGGGTTTCAACCATTGGCCCCTATCGATGTAGCTCTGCCCATTACCTCCACACAGGCAACATCTTATCGAACTCAGACTGAGGTTGATAAAGCCACCAAATTTGTTGAACGGATCCAACACATTCGCCAATAAGTCCATGACATTCTGGAAAAATCCAATGCCAAGTACAAGCAGCGTCATGACCAGCATCGGGTGCCACACACATACCAAGTGGGTGATAAGGTTTGGTTGCATTTGCAGAAAGAAAGGCTCACATGACCTCATCGCAAGCTGTTCCCACTTCGTTGTGGGCCATATACTATCACCAAGGCTATCGGGGATAATTCCTTTGAATTAAGCATCCCTCCATTTCTTGGCTTGCACCCTGTATTCAATGTTGAGCTCCTTCGCCCCTATTTTCCACCATTGTTGGACACCTCAGAAGTGGCCGAGCAGTTGGCCCCAACAAAACTCAACCCTGACTGTTTGGAGAAGGCAACAGTTGATCGGATCATGGATTCACAGGTCAAGGGCACTCGCCAGCAACGTGTCCAGCTCTATCGAGTCATGAAGGCTAGGCAGTTCCTTCATCAGGGCAAGTGGCTCACCAGGAGCCAAATTCAGCTGCAGTTCCCCCATCTTCTCTCGGCACTTGACGCAATGGGGACCATTGCTTCTTAAGGGGGGAGGAATGATCCAGATGGGTATCAGTGGCCTCCCACCTTTCCATCTGGCTCAAAATAGTTTTTTGGCATTTTTGGTAATTTACTATTTTTAGCAGTTTTTTCGGGTCCCGAACTTTCGGGGCCATTTTGAGGCCCTAAACGATGTTTTTTTGGGTATGTTGCTGTCACAAAATAGCATCTAATGATGCTATTTTGTTTCAACCATTGTAGTCCTCAGATAGATCTTTCCAACGAGCTATTGTACGCCCCAAACGGAGATCGTATGCAATAGTTATGACCCCGGGAAGTTGATGGACTAACTTACCCAAATAGGGCCCACATGACTTTTGGCGTTTCAGCTTCTAGGGTTAGGTTTTTGGTTTCTACCTTCCTACTTTTGATAAATAAGGCCCTTTGGCCTCTTTTTGTAATCAGCTTGGTCACGGATGAGCGTAGCCGCACATCTCTTCTCAGGGATATGCTACCACCATTCTAGCTATGTAATGTTCAGCAGTTTTACAGTTTCTCTATTTCATTAATTAATAGAAGTGTGTGTTTACTGTAACACTGTGTCCTCTGCAATATTATTGTGCATATGCTGTTATTTGCTTCTTACATTTCGTTCCTGCATAAATCCGGATCACATGAATCCAAATAAATGATCAAATTTCAATTATGAGAAATTGGCCAAAAGTGAAAGTCCGTTGTGCAGTTTTTAAAGACTTGACTTAAAGGGGCTGAAAATAGCTCAGAATGTCATGAAAGTTAGTGTGCATGCTTGTCTATTAAACATGCATCTAAATATATGATCAAATTTCAATTCTGAGAAAATGTTCAAAAGTGAAACTCCGTCATGTTGTTTCTCTAGACTTGGGCTAAAAGGGGGTGAAAATAGCTCTGAACATCACGAAAGTTGGTGTGCACACTTATCTATCAAATGGGCATCCAAATATATGATCAAATTTCAATTTCGAGAAATTAGTCAAAAGTGAAACTATGTCGTATGGTTTCACTAGACTTGGTGTTAGAGCACCATACCACCTAGTACCATGGTCATATACACCTAAGACACATTTTCATTTGTTTTTTACTTATGTCATATGGTCTAAACCTTGGTTGTGTTTGTCAAGCAAGGTATTTTGGTGTTTTGGACTCATTTTGGAGACACATGCATCCTCATTTATAATTGTTCAATCCTTCGGGTGCACCCACTTCACTTCTTAAAACAAGGAAAATAGTTGACCATAGGTGCCCATACATGGTATTTGGGTGTTTTTTGCTCTTTTGGACCATTTATTATTTCCTAGAACCAATCCCACTCACCCATGAACTCCAACACACCTAACCTACCCTCATTTATGTCCTAGCATACTTCAGCCAGGTTCACATGGCCATTCATGATCGTTTGAGGTCGTTTGGGTGCTCATTGGTCCACCTAGGAGGTTAGATGTCCAATCTAATCCTGTCACATGTATGTATCCAATTTTCCTCCAAAGGCTAATGATTTTCTCCTATTGTATTATAATGATGTTCCATACATATTTTCATGTTGTACAGTGATAATAATCTTAGTTATTGGCACCATTCATATGTGTTAATTTTTCTCTTTTCATTGTTTTTCTACATAATTTGTGAAGTTCTTGAGTTGTGAGGATTCCCTTAGCTCCTAGATATTATTTTGAATCATATTTTCACATGGTATTTTAGCTCTTTGGAGCTGCAAATTGAATTCAGAGAGTTTGAGTTTCTATCTAGGCCCTCTTCCAGAAAAAATTTGAGTGTTTGCATTGCAGGTAGTTCCAGTGTCTTTGTCACCCAGTGCGAAAGTAGAAATGGAGCAGAATTATGTCTTGCTTACCCCATTAAATTATTTCTAATGGAAGGCCTAAATGGTGATCCATCTTAGGTTGAAAGGCCTCTATAGAGTCACCATGGGACTGAGAACAAGTCCAACTCTTATGTGGAAAAATCGAAGTACTTCAACATATTGGATGAGGCATTCAAGATGCTTTGTCTCAGTATTTTGACGAATCTTCTCTTCCATGTAGACAGTATTACCACACCCAATGAAGTATGGCTCAAGCTCGAGTCACTCTTAGGGAAGACTGGTGAGATGAGAGGACACCAACTTGAAAATGAGTTGATGTCACTGAGCACAACTCACTTTGAGACGATCCAAGATTTCTTCACAAAGTTCAAATAGTTGGTGCTTCATATGAAACGGTGTGGAATTTAGAAGAAAGAGGAGCAGTTGATCTTGTCCATTATTTCAAATCTATGCCTTGAGTGTTCAGTGTTTGTCTCCACATTCTACTCAAGAAAGCTAATAGTTCAAAATTAGAGAATTCCTTTAGTGGCAGACTTCATGAATTCCTTGACTCAGGAACAAGACAAGTTGGTGCAATTGGGTACCATCAAATACACCAAGGATCATGCCCTTGTTGTAGGTGTTTTGAATCAATCCAAAGGAAATAATAAATCCAAGGATTCGAAGCAGCAAGAGAAGAAGAAGTAGGAGGAGCCCAAATCTTCAAATGGGGGTTTGAATCCTAGAAAGGACAAAGAGAATAAGAAGCAAGAGAAGAAAATATGTGCTTATTGTCACAAAGGTTGGAATACAAAGATTGCATGCATGAATAAAACAATTGACATGATGGTACAACTCCTTGATAAGAACAACATCCCACTTCCATAAGGTGCAAAGAAGAAAGAGGTAGGTTCAAGCTCAGAGAACAAGGATAGATGCCATGCTTTGGTTGTTGGATCTTTAGGCTCTTCTTCCTTCATCATAGATTCAGGCACCTTAAGGAACATGGCTTCCATCCAATATTCATTCTCAACCATACATCATTACAGTGTTCCATCCATCCTCATGGGTGATGACTCTGAGATCCTAGCCAAAGGGATTGGGTGGGCCAATCTAGACAATGGGTACTTCAACAATGTGTTATATGTTCCTGCTCTCTTTCTATCAAATGACACACATAGGTACAGCCAAGAGTGTAAAATTTACTCAAAATGATGTGGATATTTCAGAATTTTCTACAAGCCAAGTTGTTGCAAAGGATTTTGCTGACCATGATTCGGGAATGTATAAGTTCTCTCACTTCCTTCCTTAATCCCAATGGAATGTGATCCTATCACATGCCAATGAGAGAAGAAAACTATGGAATGATATTTTTGGACATGTAAAATACATGTATCTTCAATCACTAAGCAAATAAAACATAGTTGAAGGGCTTCCAAGTATCAAGTTTTCCAAAGTCACATGCAAGGATTGCATAGTGGGGAAACATACTGAAAGAAAATATGACAAAGGAAAGGCAAGGATGGATGTACAAGTACTTGATATTATCAATTCAAATATTATAAGGCCTCTTCCCACAACCTCATATGGGAATTCAAGGTATGTGTTGACTTTCATATATTATTTCTCAAGGTACTGTTGGGTGTATTTTTTCAAGCAAAAATCTGAATTTTTTGAGGCTTTCAAAGCGTTCAAATATTTTGTTGAGAACATGAGTGGAAATAAAATCAAGTTTATTAGGATTGATAATGGAAAGGATTATTTCAACAAGAACTTACAGAATCTATGTCATGAAAATTGCATTCAGATGCAGCATTCTATGCCCTACACACCATAGCAAAATGGTGTTGTAGAGTGCAAGAATAGAGCTCTGAAAGATATGGCAACATGAATGATGGAAGCTAAGGATTTGTCACATAAGATATGGGCTAAAACCATAAATTTTGTTTCATATTTTTATAACAGAGCTCCACACAAATAATTGGAAGGGAAAACTCGATTTGAGGCTTGGAGTGGTCACAAGCCCAATGCTTCTCATTTCATGGTTTTTGGCTCAAAGGCTTGGGCTAGAATTCCTATCGAGAAAAGAAAGGCCTTGCAACCTCAAAGAAAGGATTCCATTATGGTTATATATTCTGAAAATGAAAAGGGATACAAGCTCTTTGATCCCTCATATCATAAAACATTCATTGAAAGGAGTGTACAGGTCTAAGAAGAGCCCAAGTAGGAGATCAAACTAGTCAAGGGGGAATGCCCACATCCTCCACTCCATGACGATGTAAGTGATGACTATTTCTATAATTTTTCTAATTCTGATATTGATGATGATGCTTATGTCTTGAATTCATATCATGACTCACCCATAAGGCCAACATGGGCTGAGAAAACCATACAAGCACCTGGTGGTCTTGTTGGAGATCCACTAGACTCTAGGAAGAGTAGATCTCAATTTCACAATGCTTTCTCCACTTGTGAATTGAATATTTTAGAGATATTCTTTATGATGGTTGGATATGATCCTAAAACATATTAGGAAGCATCACTTGACCCAATATGGAAAACATCCATGCAATAATATTTCAATTCTTTGCAAGACAATGAAACTTGGGAGTTGGTTCCTCTACCTTCCAAGAGGAAGCTAGTGCAATGTAAGTGGGTATATAGGACCAAGGTGATTGTAGATGGTTCTGATATCAAACAAAAGGCTAGTTTAGTTTCCAAAGTCTTCTCTCAAGTCCAAGGAGTGGACTATATAGATACATTCGCACCGGTTCAAGAGGATATTTATATGCAGAATCCTAAAGGTTTCATTCATGATCCTTCACTTTTTTTCAGGTTGAAGAAGTCCCTCTATGGCCTTAAGAAATCCCCCCAGGGCTTGGTATGCCAAGATGGACAACTTTATTCTTTCACTAGGATTTGAGAGATGCATATATGATCTTAATGTATATTTGAAGAATATAGGTGATTCATTGCAGGTCATAGTGTTGTATGTTGATGATATTTTTATCACTAAAAGTTACATTGATGATAGAGGTTCAATTAAGCCCTCTTGGCATAGTGAGTTTTCAATGACTGCCCTTGGATTGTTGAAACAATTTATTGGCTTGGAGATTAAGCAATATGATGTAGGGATCAAGGTCAGCCACTCAAAGTATGTTGCAGACCTGTTATTGAAGTTAAAAATGCCTACATGTAAGGAAACAAAGTGACCCTTCCTTTCAGGAGTGAAACTGGTTGATTTTTGTTCATCTCCATTGGTGGAAATATCATTGTATATGCAACTAGTTGGGAGCTTGTTGTATCTCACACACTCTCAACCTGATTTGTCTTATGCAGTAGGTGTTGTTACAAGATATATGCAGGAGCCTCATGAGATCCATTGGAAGGCTGCAAAAATGATCTTGCATTATGTGCAAGGAACCAAACACTTCGGGGTACACTATACTACTAGTTCTCCACTAGAACTAGTTGGATTTACTGATTCTTATTGGGTTGGATATTCCATTGATAGAAAGTCCACTTTAGGTTATGTATTCATGCTTTCACATGGCCCCATATGTTGTTCAAGTAATAAAGGGCACACTATATGATATATCCCTTTCATCGGCAGAGGTTGAGTACTGAGAGTAGTGAACGCAGCTACACAATGTGTGTGGTTGCAAGGCATTATTGGAGAGCTTGGTTTTGCACTTGATTCACCCACTGTCATTTGGTGTGAAAATAAAATTGAAACCAAGATTTACACTGGTCTAGTACAGATATAGAGGACCAATAACATAGAGATACACATGCACTACATCAGGATCTTGGTGCATGAGCAAGTGATATTGTTGCAGTATTGCCCATATGCAGAGCAAACTGTTGACATATTCACCACGAGCTTCACAAAGAATACATTCACCTATCTGAGATCACTTGTTGGTGTGGGTGACACATGGTGATTGTTGATATTCAATTTCACATTTTTCTCCATGTCCATTTTTTAGGGGAGGTTTTTGTTCCCATGAGGTTTTCCTCCTTACCTTGGTTATATGGACAAATAAATTTTTGTAAGAGGTGACTTGATCCTCAGTTTCCAAGGCCTCAATTTTTGAAGTGGTTACACTAATTCAGGATTAAGGGGGGGTGTTAGAGAATCATACCACCTAGTACCATGGTCATATACACCTAGGACACATTTTCATTTGTTTTTTACTTATGTCATATGGTCCAAACCTTGGTTATGTTGGTTAAGCAATGTATTTTCATGGTTTGGACTCATTAATTCACCCAGGGACCCATATTTGATCATCCTAGATACACATGCACCCTCATTTATGACTTTTCATTCCTTGGGGTGCTCCCACTCCTTAGAACAAGGAAACTAGTTGACCAAATGTGCCCATGCTTGGTATTTGGGTGTTTTTTGGCTCTTTTGGACCATTTATTGCTTCCTAGAGCCGCTCCCACTCACCCATGCACTCCAGAACACCTATCCTGCCCTCATTTATGTAATATCATGCTTCATCCATGTTCACATGGCCATTCATGACCGTTTGATATGGTTTGGGATCTCATTGGTCCACCTAGGGGGGTTTGAGGTCCAATCTAATCCTGCCACATGTATGCATCCAATTTGCCTCCAACGTCTAACAATTTTATCCTATTGTATTATAATTATTTTCTATACATATTTACATGCTGGACAGTGATAATAAACTCAGTTATTGGCACCATTCCTATGTTTTAGTTTTTCTCTTTTCACTGTTTTTCTGCATAGATTGTGAATTTCTTGAGTTGTGAGGATTCCCTTAACTCCTAGATATTGTTGTGAATCATATTTTCACACTTGGGCTTAAAGGGGGTAAAAATATCTCATAACATTGCAAAATTTGTGTTCAAGCTTATCTATCAAACTGGAATCCAAATCCATGATCAAATTTCAATTCAGAGAAATTGGTCAAAAGTGAAATTTCGTCATGCGATTTTTCCAGAATTGGGATTAAATGGGGTGAAAATATCTCTAAAGGTCTCAAAATTTAGCATGCACACTCATCTATCAAACAATCATCCAAATCTACGATCAAATTTCAATTTTGAGAAATTGGTGAAAAGAGAAACTTCAATGTTCAATTTCACTAGGATTGGGCTTAAAGGGGGTGAAAATTGAGTAGAACATCGCAAAAGTTGGCATGCATGCTCATCTACCAAATGGGCATCCAAATCGACAATCAAATTTCAATTCTGGTAAATTCTTCAAAAGGGAAATACTGTCGTGCTTTTTCACTAAACTTGGGCTCATAACGGGTGAAAATAGCTTGAAACGTCATGACAGTTGGAATGCATGCTTGTCTATCAAACAATCATCCAAATTTATGATAAAATTTGAATTCCAAGAAATATGTCAAAAGTAAAACTCTATCGTGCTATTTTGCTAGACTTAGGATTAAAGGGTGTGAAAATAGCTATAAACATCATGAAAGTTGGCGTGCACGCTTATCTATCAAATGGAAATCCAAATCTGTGATCAAATTTCAATTGCAAGAAATTCATCAAAAGTGAAACCTTATTGTGTGGTTTCACTAGAATTGGGATTAAAGAGGGTGAAAATAGCTTGGAACATTGCAAAATTTGGCTTACACGCTTGGCTACCAAACAAAAATCCAAATCCATGATCAAATTACAATTCCAAGAAATTGGTCAAAAGTGGAACTTTGTTGTGTGGTTTCCCTATTCTTGTGCTTAAACAGAATGAAAATTGCTTGGAATGTCGCTAAACTTGGCATGCATGCTTATCTATCAAACGAGCATCCAAATCTACGCTGAAATTTCAATTCTAAGAAATTGATCAAAAGTGAAACTTCGTAGTGCGGTATTGCTAGACTTGGGCTGAAAGGGGATGAAAATAGTGTGAAACGTTGTGAAAGTTGGTGTGCATGCTTATCTATCAAACATGCATCCAAACCTACAATCAAATTCCAATTCTGAAAAATTGGTCAAAAGTGAAACTCTGTCATATAGTTTCACTAGACTTGGGCTTAAAGGGAATAAAAATAGCTTGGAACATCTGTAAGTAAGCGTGCATTCTTTTCTATCAAATGAGAATCCAAATCTATGATCAAATTTCAGTTCCGAAAAAATGGTTAAAAGTGACATTCCATTGTGTCATTTCCCTCAACTTGTGCTTAAAGAGGGTGAAAATAGCTTAGAACATCATGGAAGTTGGTGTGCATTCTTGTCTATCAAACGGGCATCCAAATCTACGATCAAATTTCAATTTTGAGAAATTGGTTAAAAGTGAAAATATGTCGTGTGGTTTCGCTCAGATTGGGATTCAAGGGGGTGAAAATAGCTTGGAACATTGCGAAATTTGGCATGCACGCTTGTCTATCAAACCGGAATCCAAATCCATGATCAAATTTCAATTATGAGAAATTGGTTAAAAGTGAAACTCTGTCATGTGGTTTTGGTAGACTTGGGCTTAAAGCAAATGAAAATAGATCGAAACGTCATGAAAGTTGGCATGCATGATTTTGTATCAAATGGGAATCCAAAACTACAATCAAATTTCAATTCCAACAAATTTGTTAAAAGTGAAACTCCGTCGTGCAGTTTTACTAGACTTGGGATTAAAGGGGGTGAAAATAGCTCGAAACATCATGAAAGTTGGTGTGCATGCTTGTCTGTCAAACGGGCATCCAAATATAAAATTGAATTTCAATTATAATAAATTGGTTAAAAGTGAAATTCGGTCGTGTGGTTTTGCTAGGGTTGGGCTTCAAGGGGGTAAAAATAGATCGAAATATCGTGAAAGTTTGTGTGCACACCTTTATATAAAATGAGCATCCAAATATATGATCAAATTTTAATTTCGAGAAACTAGTCAAAAGTGAAACTGTGTCATGCAATTTCACTAGGGTTGGGATTAAAGTGGACAAATTAAGCTCGTAACGTCATGAAAGTTGGTGTGCACGCTTGTCTATCAAATGCACATCTAAATCTACAATCAAATTTAAATTTTGAGAAATTGGTCAAAAGTGAAACTCCTTCATCTAGTTTTGCTAGACTCAAGCTTAAATGGGGTGAAAATAGCTCTAAACATCGAAAAAGTTTGCATGCACAGTTTTTTATCAAAGGGGCATCCAAATCTGCAATCAAATTTCAATTTTGAGAAATTTGTCAAAAGTTAAATGTTGTTGTGCGATTTCGCTAGAGTTGGGCTTAAAGGGGGTGAAAGTAGCTCGGAATGTCGTGGTATTTGGCGTGCATGCTTGTCTATCAAGTAAAAATCCAAATCCATGATCAAATTTCAATTCTGAGAAATTAGTCAAAAGAAAAACTCCATCATGCAGTTTTGGTAGACTTGGGCTTAAAGTGGGTGAAAATAGCTTGAAACACCGTGAAATTTGATGTGGACACTTGTCTACCAAACGGGAATCCAAATCTACAATCAAGTTACAATTCCAATAAATTGGTCAAAAGTGAAACTCGGTCGTGTTGTTTCTCTAACCTTGGGATTAAAGGGGGTGAAAGTAGCTTAGAACATCGCAAAAGTTGGTGTGCATGCTTGTTTGTCAAATGGGCATCTAAATCTACGATCAAACTTCAATTCCGATAAATTGGTCAAAAGTGAAACTTCATCATGGGCTTTCGCTAGACTTGGGATAAAAGCGAGTGAAAATACCTTGGAAATTCATGAAAGTTGGCATGTGCACTCGTATATCAATCAGACATCCAAATCTATGATCAAATTTCAATTCCAAGAAATTGGTCAAAAGTGAAACTTCATTGTGTGGTTTCACTAGACTTGGGCTTAAAGGGGGTAAAAATAGCTTGGAACATCTCAAAAGTTGGCTTGCACACTTGTCTATGAAATGAGAATCCAAATCCATGATTAAATTTCAATTCCAAAAAATTGGTCAAAAGTGAAACTTTGTCATGTGGTTTCCTTATACTTGTGCTTAAAGGGGGTGAAAATAGCTCGGAACATCACGAAAGTTGGCATGCACACTTTTCTATCAAATGGGCATCCAAATCTATGATCAAATTTAAATTTTGAGAAATGGGTTAAAAGTGAAAGTTTGTTGTGTGGTTTCACCGCGGTTGGGATTCAAGGGGATGAATATAGCTCGAAACGTCGCAAAATTTGGTGTGCATACTTTCTCTCAAATGGGAGTCCAAATCCATGATCAAATTTCAATTCCAAGAAATTGGTCAAAAGTGAAACTAAGTTGTGCGAGTTTGGTAGAGTTGGGCTTAAAGCAGGTGAAAATAGTTTGAAACGTTGTGAATGTTGGCGTCCACGATTGTCTATCAAATGGGAATCCAAACCTATGATCAAATTTCAATCCTGAAAAATTGGTCAACAGTGAAAATTGGTCGTGCAGTTTCTAGACTTGGGCTTAAAGGGGGTGAAATTAGTTCGAAATGTCACAAAAGTTGGCATTCACACTTATCCATTAAATGAGCATGCAAATCTACAATCAAATTTCAATTTTGAGAAATTGGTTAAAAGTGAAAGTACATCATGTGGTTTTGCTAGGGTTGGGATGGAAGGGGGTGAAAATAGCTTGAAACGTCACAAAAGTTGGAATGCATGCTTGTCTATAAAATGAGCATCCAAATATACGATCAAATTTCAATTCTGAGAAATTAGTCAAAAGTGAAACTCCATCATGCTATTTTACTAGGGTTCGGATTAAAGACGGTGAAATAAGCTTAAAACGTCACAAAGGTTGGCATGCACACTTGTCTATCAAATGTGCATCCAAATCTATGATCAAATTTCAATTTTGATAAATTGGTCAAAATTTAAACTCCTTCATCTAGTTTTTATAGACTTGGGATTACAACGGGTGAAAATAGGTTGGAACGTCGTAAAAGTTGGCATGCACGCTTGTCTATAAAGCAAGCATCCAAATCTACAATCAAATTTGAAGGGGGTGAAAATAGATTGGAACATTGTGATAGTTGGTGTGCACACTTATCTATCAAATGGGAATCCAAATCCATGATCAAACTTCAATTCTGAAAAATTGGTCAAAAGTGAAACTTCGTCATGTGGTTTTGGTAGACTTGTGCTTAAAGCAGGTGAAAATAGCTTGAAACATTGTGAAAGTTTGAGTGCACACTTTTCTACCAAACAGGCATCCAAATATACAACCAAATTACAATTCTAAGAAATTGGTCATAAGTGAAACTCACTCTTTTTGTTTTGCTAGCCTTGGTCTTAAATGGGGTTAAAATAGCTTGGAACATTGTGAAATTTTTTGTGCACGCATGTTTATCTAATGGGAATCTGAATATACAATCAAATTTCAATTCAAATTGGTCAAAGGTGAAACTTTGTCATTGGGTTTTTCCAGAATTGGGATAAAAGGGGGTGAAAATAGCTGTGAACGTCGTGAAACTTGGCATGCACGCTTGTATTATTAATATATCACAGTAATCTAGGGACTAAAACATAGTCTCACAAGAGATTTCAGACAATTAAGCATGAAAATGGCATAATGGTGCTACAATAGGAGTAGAAGCTATGTATAATCAATAAAGAATGAGTAATGCAATACAATGATCATGCAAGATGCATGAATCCCAAGACAATTTGAATTCCCAAGAAGGTCATTCGAATTGAATGAATGGGTGTAGCTTAACTGAATGTCAGCCACAGTAAACACACCTAGTTAATCCACTGATCAAGCCATGATTGACTCAACTGAGTCCTAAATGTATCAGAGTGCAATGGATGACTGATTCTAACTGAAATTATCTCAAACACATGTCACTGCATGCCAACCAACAAGTGGTAGTGCATCACTAACTCCAATGAACCCCGATGATGTTAGCTGAAGTCAAACTAGTCATCAGAAGTGATTGAAGGTGCCCTAGTTGTCTCCAGTTCATAAATAATAATAAAAAATAATCAAATAATGAATGGAGGTGCCTTCACCACTTGGATTAACTGATTTTAACAATCAGTTAGGAATTAGGTGCATTTATGACACTCAGATCACCCCAGAAATGCTCCCTATTTGAAGGAGGAATCCCAGTTAGCCTCCCCGAACTAAGGAGAATGGCCTCCTTGACTTAAGGAGGGTGTGAGTGTGCTCATTCTGATGTCATAGTGTTCTCATCCGATGCCGAGTAAGTTAATTAAATTAGGATAGTGGGTAAACAAGGCCAAATTGACCAAATTAAGTGTGCATGTTGGGTAAATGACTCCAACACCACCCCTTAAGCTATACTCAGGAGGAGTAAAAAAATCAAGAAATGCCAGGGCCACAACGACAAAGGTCATAGGTCACCCTATACAATAATGTAACTTAAACAATGCTCAAAAATAAATCTAAGTGAGGAAAGAGGGAAAACCTAGCGAGAAAAACCCCCCCTCAAGATGAACACTAAAAGTAGTTTGATCACCCTAATGAACTCACCCCCAACAATGAATGGAGGTAAGTAAACTTATTTTCTGAAAATATCTTGGTGAATATGTCTACAATCTTCTCATCAGTAGGGTAGTATTGCAGAATGATGTTCCTGGCATGCACCAATTCCATGATATAGTGTATGTTTATCTCTACATGCTTGGTCCTCTGCCTGGTAACTGGATCTATGGATATCTGAAGAGCACTTTGATTGTCACAAAAGAGGAAAGTGTACAAAGTACTACCAAGATCAAACTATGAAAGATTGCCTTGCAACCAAACAAGTTGGATGCAAGCATTCACTGCTCCTCGGTACTCGGCCTCTGTTGAAGACAATTCTATGGCGACCTGCTTTTTTCTAGAACAGAAAATGGGGCCGCCACCAAACATGAATAAATATCTATAAGTATACTTCCAATCAATAGAATCACCCGCCCAATCGGAATATGTGTAACCAACCAACTCTAGCTCGGAGTCTATAGCATAGTGAATGTCGTAGGTCCTAGTTCCCTGAATATACTAGAGGATCCTCTTGGATGCCTTCCAATGAATATCATGAGGCTGTTGCATGTATCTTGACAAAAAATTCATGGCATAACATATATCAGGCTGAGAATGAGTCAAGTAAATCAAGCTACCAATCAGTTGTCGATAAATAGTGTAGTCCATGGGAGGTGTACTTTTTCCTTCTTCAAGGCTGATACCTGAAAGGAAAGGGAATGGAGCAGATTTATATTCAGCCATGTTAAACTTAACTAACAGGTCTGATATTTATTTTTACTGAGTGACCATTATCCCATCAATATTTTGCTCAATTTTGAACCCCAGAAATTGCTTCAAGAACCCCAAATCGCTCATTTCAAATGCATTGTGGAGGGCAGTTTTTATGACTGAAATAGAAGAAAATATTCTACCTGTAATCAGTAAGTCATCAACAAATAAAGAAATAATAAGAAAATTACCATCATACTTCTTTAGATACACATTTGGATCTGATTTACACCTTTGGAAGTTTTGCGAGAGAAGGAAGGCATCCACCTTGGAATACCACTCTTCTGGGGCCTGTTTTAACCCGTATAGTGACTTCTTTAGTTTGCAAACCAAAGATGAATCAGAAATGTATCCCTCATGCTGATTAATTTATATCTCCTCATTAATATCTCCATGTATAAAGGCATACTTAACATCCATATGATGCACTTCCCAGTGCTTAGATGCAGAAATTGCCAAAACTAGGCAGATGGAGTCCATTTTTGCAACCGGTGAAAAAGTCTCATCATAGTCCACACCTTGGACCTGGGAAAAAGAAAATTATACCAGAATTGCCTTATATTTTTATATTTTTCCATCAGCAAAAACCTTAGTCTGAAACACCCACTTGCATTGAACCAATTTCCTCCCCGGAGGAAGAGAAACTAGCTCCCAAGTAGTGTTTTTCTGAATAGAATTCATCTCTTCATCCATGGAAGCTTTCCATCTCGGATCCTTTCAAGCATGTTATTAAGAATTAGGATATGAAATTATCATTAAATAAAAATATTCAGAAAGCAAATAATCAGGACAAGATATTGCAATACCTGCATTTTGGAAATCAAACCGGGTTCTCCTTGGTTTATCTAGATTTCCAATGTTTTCACCTGCGGAGGAGAGTGTCTGTCTGGCCCAAGTTGGGAGATGATTTTGTAATTCAGGTTCTTATTCAGAATATTATTTTTTCTGTTCACTAATATCATAAATCATAGTATCCAAATAATTTTCATCACCCCCAATTCCATCATCCAAATATTCAGTAGAATAGGAAGGAAATTCAGCAGTTTTCTCCTTCACTAGTTCTACCTCCTGAAGAGGCTCATCGAACAGGACACTCCTTTCAATGATGAATTTTTTTGATCTGATATCCAGAAGCTTCAAACCTTTATATTCATTAAGATATCCAATAAATAAGCATTCTATGCTTTGCGGTTGCAAAGACCTCCTTTTATCATGCGAAATTTGGGCCCATGCAGTGGACCCAAACACTCTAAGATTCGACACATCTGGTTTGTGTCCGAAGTAGGATTAAAAAGGGGTATTCCCTTTCATGGATGATTGTGGCACTCTTTTATGAATGTATGTTTCAGAATTCATGGCTTCAGACAACTTCTTTGATTCCAGCATGCAAGTGGTCATCTCCTTGAGAGACTGATTCTTTCTCTCCGCTACACCGTTCTGCTGGGGAGTGTAGGGAACTAAATGTTGGATATGAATACCACTTTGGGAACATATATGCAGAAAATCATTACTGATATATTCCCCACCATTATCATATCTCAAAATCTTGATATTTTTTCCAAATGCATTCTTAATCAGTGCCTTCAAATCAGTGAATTTTTCCAAGACTTCCAACTCCTTTTTGATAAAAAGGACCCATGTGTATCTAGAAAAGTCATCTATGAAAGTGAGAACGTACCTAGATCCATTAATGGATGTGGTAGGCATGGGTCCTCCAATATCAGAATGTATCATCCCCAAGATGCATGATGCTCGAATTGCCTTCCCTCGATCAAACTTATGCTCAGGGTGCTTTCCAACAACACAACCCTTACAAATTCCGATGGTAGCTTTGATGATCGAGAGGCCTTAAACCATGGAATTATTTTGTAATTGATGCAAGTACTTGAATTTCATATGGCCAAAACTCTTATGCCACAATCTACTAACCTCATTTCCCGGAGTCAGCAATGCGGTGGGCTTTGCAACTGCCACAAAATGGGAGAACTCGTAGGCTTTTGCATGATGGTTTGCAAGGCCTTTTGCTACAAGTTTTTCGGATGAAATTTATGTGACCTCTACATAATAAGGGATAAAGGAGACTCTCTTGGGAACTCCTGTATGTGTCATTTGATAAACACTTAGGAGGTTTTATGCAAGAGATGGAACATACAGAAGATTGGAAAAATAACCATGCTCAAGATTTACAGTACCTTGTCCTTCGGATATGATGGTGGAGTCATCTCCCATGTGGATGGGAATGGTTTTTCTATTCTCCAAAGATTAAAAGGAGTCTCTTTCAGCCATCATCTGATTCAAAGCTCCAGAATCTATCAAAAGAGAACTATACTTCGAAGTGCTTGCCATGAGAGCATGACCTCTTTCTTGATGTGGTTCTCAATTTTGCTGATCTCTCCTCCAAAAGCTTTCTAGAAGATTGATGTGATTTTTTTCAAGAAGAGAAGTAGCTTCATCAATTTTATTTTTCATGCAGGCATGTTCATGGTGGAAACCCGTCCCATAGTATGAACACTTGAATTTTTCCTTTCCATGATACCCTTTGTTTTTGTTCTTCCTTAAGCCTGAAGGCTCTTCATGTTGTTGGTTTTGAAGTTTAGGCTTAGGAGCTTCAAATTTGGTTTTTGGGTTCTTCTAATTATTTCCTTTACCCTTCATATCTTTGGGCCCTGAAGCATAAAGGGCTTGATCACAGGAGGATCTGATGATCCCCATCTAGACAAGCTTATCATGTTCACTTTTTAGGGACTCAATGAAGGCATTGAGTGAAGGCATCTTCCATCCAAAGGTTGTGAGCTTCCCCACACGGAATGTAGAAACAAACACCGAATAATGAGCTCCAAGTTTGGAGAGAATGGCGAGGATGAGTTGGTCATCCTCCTTCTCCACCTTACATTGCTTCAACAGTAAGACAATGTGCTTGAACTTTATGAAAAAATCATTTAAGGTCTTGAAATTGGAAGGTTGGAGAGACATCAACTCATTTTCAAGCTGATAAAATCTCAAATCATCCTGTTTTCCATACAGGGTTTCCAATTTGTCACAAATTTCCTTTGGAGTCTTCAATATCGAGAGGTGGAAAAGAAGATCGTTGGAAATAGAGAGGCACAAGAAACTGAATGTTTCATCTTTCTTGTTCAAGAATATAGCTTTGTCTATCACATGAGTAGACTCTTCTTCAGTATCCATAGTGACCCAGTAGAGTCCTATGGCACATAGCTGGATCTCCATATCTCCTTTCCATGAATGGAAACTGAACGGAATCAAGATTTCGACGAAAGAAGACATATTAAACTATTGTAGCGAAGGATTTTCACCTGTTAAAACCTTCAAATCACAACAAAAGGGGCACCGTAAGGTCAGACATCCTGCACATTTTAGGCTTTCATCACACCCAGCATAATTGATCAAGCAAGATTGATCAACAATTCCTTAACTTGGGGTATTAAGTGGTAATCCTTTGCTTCCGGTGCAATGTTGGAATTTTAAGCTTTTGCTCAATTTTTCATGCAAGATCTGTCAAAAACCATGTTTTTGAGAGATCTGAGCTTCATCCTACCATGGGCTCTGATACCATATTAATCTGTCACAGTAATCTAGGGACTAAAAAATAGTCTCATAAGATATTTCAGACAATTAAGCATGAAAATGGATTAATGGTGCTACAATAGGAGTAGCATTTCTATATAATCAATAAAGAATGAGTAATACAATACACTTATCATTCAATATGCATGAATTCTAAGATAATTCAAATTCCCAAGGAGGTCATTCGAATTGAATGAATGGGTGTGGCTTAACTGAATGTCAACCACAGTAAACACACCTAGTTAACCCACTGATCAAGTCATGATTGACTCAACTGAGTCCTAAATGTATTAGATTGCAATGGATGACTGATTCTAACTGAAATTAGCTCAGACACATGTCATTTCATGCCAATCAACAAGTGGTAGCACATCATTAACTCCAATGAACCCCGATGAGGTAACTGAAGTCAAACTGGTCATCAAAAGTGGTTAGAGGCGCCCTAGTTGTCTCTAGTTCATAAATAATAATAAGAATAAATCATATACTGAATGGAGGCACCTTCACCACTTTGGATTAACTAATTGTAACAATCAGTTAGTAATTAGGTGCATTTATGACACTCAGATCACCCCAGAAATGCTCCCTATTTGAAGGAGGAAGCCCAGTTAGCCTACCTGAACTAAGAAGAAGGCTTAGTTGGCCTCCTTGACTAAAGGAGGGTGTGGTTCTACTCATGCATATGTCCTAGTGTGCTCATCTGATGCCGAGTAAGTTAATTAAACTTAGGATAGTGGGTAAACAAGGCCAAATTGACCAAATTATGTGTGCATGTTGGGTAAATGACTCCAACATGTATATCAATCGAGAATCCAAATCTATGATCAAATTTCAATTCCAAGAAATTGGTCAAAAGTGAAACTCTGTCATGTGGTTTCACTGGATTGGACTTAAAGGGGGTGAAAAAATCTTCGAACATCGCAAACTTTTACGTGCATCCAAATGAGCATCCAAATCTACGATCAAATTTCAATTCCATGAAATTCGTCAAAATGGAAACATCGTTGTGTTGTTTCGCTAGAATTGCGATTAAAGCAGGTGAAAATAGCTCAGAACGTAACGATAGTTAAAGTACATTCTTGTTTTTCAAATGGGCATCCAAATCTATGATCAAATTTCAATTCCAAAAAATTGGTCAAAAGTGAAACTTCGTCGTCTGGTTTCACTAGACTCGGGCTTAAAGGGGGTGAAAATAGTTAGGTCCGTCACTAAAGTTGGCGTGCAAGATTACCTATTAAACAGTTATCCAAATCTATAATCAAATTTAAATACCAACAAATTGGTTAAAAGTGAAACTTCGTCGTGTGGTTTCACTAGGGTTGGGATTCAAGGGGGTGAAAATGTTGAGATTACAACATCAGGAGTCATTCTCCATTCTTGTGAGTAATATCAATATAGCATACTTGTGAGTAATATCAATATAGAATACTTGTGATTAATATCAAGTCATACAAATATCCTCATATGATTGAGGTGGTGATGTTGTAAAGCTTGTGAGTAATATCAAGTTGATTCTTGTGTATAATATCAAGGCAGTAGACTTGTGAGTAATACCAAGTCAGTAAAGCTTGTGAGTAATAACAATTTGAGTCTTGTGAGTAATATGAAGATGGTAGACTTGTGGGTAATATCAATTCAGTAAATATTTTGATAATATCAGGTTGGGTCTTGTGAGTAATATCAAGACAATAGACTTCATAGTAATATAAAGTTCTACAAATATCCTCATGTTGTGAGGTGGTGTACTTTACTATGTTAAGTAGATATACTGTGTGATGTATGGCTAGTCATGGTCAACAGGTGCTATAAGTATCCTGTAGGGATTAGCTAACCCTAGAGTGATTTACTTTAGCATGTGACTATATGACTCGGGGAAATACATATGATCATAGGTTCGGAAAGAATATTATGAGCATTATGTGATATAGAATTTATGAAAACACATATGGACCATGTAGAGATATTTAATATAAGCACAAAGATGGAGAGAGAATTTGAATTGCCCATGCTTCCACCAACTGAACTCGAATTGATAAAGATATCAGTTGAGTATTAGTTATGGTAAACAATGTTCAGTTAATTAAGAAATCAACTCCTTAATTTATGCAAGTGATTGTTGGAAATAAACATTGATGGAGAAGCACTAGTTCCATTCAGTTACTATTTAGTTACATTCAGTTGCATGCAGTTATGTTTAGTTAATGTTCAGTTACATTTAGTTGCATGCAGTTTCATTCAGTTACATTCAATTCTGTTAAGTTACATTCATTTATGTTCAATTAAATTCAATTGCATGCAATTCCATTTAGTTCAATTCAGTTACACTCAGTTGTATGCAGCTACACTCAATTCCATTCAGTTTCATGTAGTTCCATTCAGTTCAGTTCACTACACTTAGTTAACAACTCAATTAGATTTAGTTAATTAATGGAAGGCACATATATTCTTGTGGGAGATAATTATGGAGTGCCATATTGGCACCAGGTCAATGGGGGGGGCACATGATTGAAGATGGATCAATGTTCTAAGTGTTAAAAAATTACCGTTGCATGCAACTATTCTATTTTTGTTGTAAAACCTAATTTGACTTGTTATTAAAGTGATATGCACTTGGCAAGTTAGAAACAGTGTTCCATTTGATCTCCACTCTCTGGTGCTCTTAGTGAAAGCAATATTCTATTGTGTTCTAATAATTCTCTCATACTTATCAATCATAATCTAACATTGTCTACTGGGTTTTTCATCCTCCAAATCAGTGGAGGGTTTTCCCAGGGTATATCCTGTGTTCTATGGTTTGATTTATGTCTTTGGAATATTGATGAGCTATATATGCATTGTTACTATGGATTAAAGTTTTAAAGTTCAATAATATTCATATTTTGATCAATCACTAATAGAAATAACTCAGAAGGTCATGAAATTTGGAGTGCACACTTGTCTATAAAGCGAGAATCCAAATCTATGATCAAATTTCAATTCCTATAAATTAGTCAAAAGTGAAACTCTGTCATGTAGTTTTGCTAGGGTTGGGATTAAAGTGGGTGAAATAAGTTTGACACGTCATGAAATTTGGCATGCATACTTGTCTATAAAATGGGAATCTAAATCTACGATCAAATTTCAATTTTGAGAAATTGGTGAAAAGTGAAACTCCGTTCGATTTTTCTAGAATTGGGCTTAAAAGAGGTGAAAATATCTCGGAACGTCACAAAATTTGGTGTACCTGCTTGTCTATCAAACAGGCATCAAAATATCATATAAAATTTCAATTTTGAGAAATTTGTCAAAAGTGAAACGTCGTATAATATTGTCTATCAAACAGGAATCCAGATTCATGATCAAATTTTGATTTCAAAAAATTGGTCAAAAGTGAAACTTTGTCATGCATTTTTTGTAAACTTGGGCATAAAACAGGTGAAAATATCTCAAAATAGCACGAAAGTTGGCATGCACTCTTGTCTACCAAATGGACATCCAAATCTACAATCTAATTACAATTCTAAGAAATTTGTCAAAAGTGAAACTACGTCATAACGTTTCACTAGACTTGGGATTAAACAAGGTGAAAATAGCTCAAAACTTTGCAAAAGTTGGCATGCACACTTGTCTATGAAAAGGGCATTCGAATCTATGATCAAATTTCAATTATGAGAAATTGGTCAAAAGTGAAACTCCATCATGCAGTTTCACTAGACTTGGGCCTGAAGGGGGTGAAAATTGCTCGGAGTGTTGTGAAATTTGGCATGCATGGTTGTCTATCAAATGGGCATCCAAATCTATGATCAAATTTCAATTCCTAGAAATTAGTAAAAAGTGAAACTCTGTCATGCAGTTTCGCTAGACTTGGTCTTAAAGGAGGTGAAAATAACTTAGAACATCATGAAACTTGGTGTGCATGCTTGTCTATCAAATGGGTATCCAAATCTATGATCAAAATTAATTTCTGAGAATTTGGTCAAAAATGAAACTCTGTCGTGCGGTTTCGCTAAGGTTGGGATTAAAGGGAGTGAAAATAGCTTGGAACGTCGTGAAATTTGACGTGCATGCTTATGTATCAAACGAGCATCCAAATCTATGATCAAATTTCAATTTCAATAAATTGGTCAAAAGTGAAACTCCATTGTGCAGCTTCGCTAGAATTGGGCTGAAAGGGGGTGAAAATAGCTCGGGATGTCATGAAAGTTATGTGCTCTCTTATCTGTCAAGATGGCATCCAAATCTACAATCAAATTTCAATTATGAGAAATTGGTCAAAAGTGAAACTTCATCATGCGGTTTCGCTAGACTTGGGCTTAAAAGGGGTGAAAACACCTATGAAGGTTGTGAAATTTAGCATGCATGCTTGTCTATCTAATGAGCTTCCAAATATATGATCAAATTTCAATTCTGAGAAATTGGTCAAAAGTGAAACTTTGTCATGTGGTTTCGCTAGATTTGGGATTACATGGGGTGAAAATTACTCGGAACATCACAAATTTTGGTGTGCACATTTGTCTATCAAATAGGCATCCAAATCTATAATCAAAATTCAATTCCAAGATATTCGTCAAAAGTGAAACTTCTTTGTGTGATTTCGCTAGACTTGGGCTTAAAGGGGGTGAAAATAGCTCGGAACGTTGTGAAATTTGGTGTCCATGCTTGTTTATAAAGCGGGAATCCAAATCTATGATCTAATTTCAATTCCGAGAAATTGGACAAAATTGAAACTTCGTCCTGTGGTTTCACTAGAATTGGGATTTAAAGGGGTGAAAATAGCTCAGAACATCACGGAATTTGGTATGCACTATTGTTTATCAAATGGACATCCAAATCTATGATCAAATTACAATTGCAAGAAACTGGTCAAAAGTGAAACTCTGTCATGTAATTTCACTAGACTTTAGCTTAGAGGGATGAGAATAGCTCGTAACGTCGCAAAAATTGTCGTTCATGCATGTTTATCAAATGTGCATCCAAATCCATAATTAAATTTCAATTCTAATAAATTGGTCAAATTAAAACTTTGTCATCCAATTTCACTAGACTTAGTCTTAAAGGGGGTGTAAATAGCTTGGAACGTCGCAAAATTTGGCATGCGTGCTTGTCTATCAAATGGAAATCCAAAGCTACAATCAAATTTCAATTCTGATAAATTGGTCAAAATTGAAACTCCTATGTGTTATTTCACTAGAATTGGGATTAAATGGGGTGAGTATAGCTCTAAACATTGGGAAAGTTGGTGTGCACTCTTGTCTATCAAATAGGCATGTAAATATATGATCAAATTTCAATTCTAAGAAATTGGTAAAAGGTGAAACTTTGTGATGTGGTTTCTTTATAATTGGGCTTAAAGGGAGTGAAAATATCTTGGAACATCGCAAAACTTGGCATGCATGCTTGTCTACCAAATGAGCATCCAAATCTATGATCAAGTATTTATTTCAAGAAATTAGTCAAAAGTGAAACAGTGTCGTGCAGTTTCGCTAGGGTTCAACTTAAAGGGGGTGAAAATAGCCCATAACTTCACTAAAGTTGGCATTCACACTTGTCTATCAAATGGGCATCCAAATCTAAGATCAAATTTCAATTCCTATAACTTTCTCAAAAGTGAAACTTTTTTGTGTGGTTTAGCTAGACATGGGATAAAAGGGGGTGAAAAGAGCTCAATTCATCTTGAATGTTGGTGTGCATGATTGTCCATCAAATGGGCACCCAAATCTATGATCAAATTTCAATTTTGAGAAATTGGTCAAAATTGAAACTCCATCATGTGGTTTAAATGGAATTAGGATAAAAGGGGGTGAAAATAGCTCGAAATGTCGTGAAAGTTGGCATGCACGCCTGTCTATCAAAAAAGCAACCAAATATATGATCGAAATACAATTCTAACAAATTGGTCAAAATTGAAACTTTGTCATGCAATTTCTCTATACTTGAGCTTAAAGGGGGTGAAAATAGCTTTGAACATCATGAAATTTGACGTGCATGCTTGTATTCAAACGAGTTTCCAAATCTATGATCAAATATCAATTCCGGCAAATTGGTCAAAAGTGAAACTTTGTTGTGCGGTTTCACTAGACTTGGGTTAAAGGGGCATAAAATAGCTCGTAACATTGTGCAATTTTGCATGTGCATTTTTCTATCAAACTGGCATCCAAATATATGATCAATTTTCAATTCTGAGAAATCAATAAAACGTGAAACTATGTCGTGCGGTTTCACTAAACTTGGGATTGAAGGGGATGAAAATAACTTGGAACATCACAAAAGTTGGTGTGCACGTTTGTCTATCAAACGAGCATCCAAATCAATGATCAAATTTTAATTTTGATAAATTGGTCAAAAGTGAAACTGCACAACAAGATTTGAACCCGAAATTCGATGAGAAAATCCGATGCCATCTGACGAAATTGACCCTGTCGTCAGGGTTCACCTTGGTAATTTTGAATTTTTTTGGTATATTTTTTTAATTTTCTCCAGTTTTCGTCAAATATTCGACGATCATCGATAATCCAATGACTGTCATCAGAAATCTAATGGCATTCATCGGATTATCGATGTCAAAATTACAATAGTCAAAATCTTAATTTTGTCAGATATCCAACGATAATTTATTTTTAGAAACTATATAATAGGAATATTTTGACATGTTTTCTATACAAGCGATGGTTTGCATAAGTTATAATCTATGCATGGACTATTTTACATACAAAAATACACAATTATTTCTATTGTTAATGTGATTAAAAATAGTGAATTATGGACCTTGATTTTTTAAGATCGATAATCATTAGTCAAGCTTGGTATCAGAAAATGTTAGAACATAACAATATTCCTGATCCACGCGATCAAAATTGTGAATTGCTTGCTAGATTGTAGGATGGACTGGAAATAAAGGGTGATGGGAAATGATATTGTCCATGTATTCAATGCAAGGGATTTAAAAGGAGAAGAATAAATATCGCAACATCCAAAATACATTGTAGGGAATATGGACATGCTAAGGGGGGACACGACTATCGTTCGTTTGTAAGTTTTTCATTACATATGTCTTTATATTGATTGGTTTTGTAAATGTATATATCATTTTGATATTTCTTATATTAACTAATATCTCTTAATGGTTTCATGTAATTATAAAGGAAATACATCCTATGCCATATAACCCAAAGGATGTGCTTTCAGAACAAGCACCGATGAACCATGGAGTTATGAATAATGAAGAACAAGTTAATGATAATATTGAAGAACATGATAATATTGATGACATAGTTGAAGATGATAGTACAAATACATTGATTCATGATCAATTTAATGTTATAAAGGATGATGATCATGAAAATTATGACTTTGATGATGTTCATGATTTACCTCTTCTTGAGAAGGCATATGAACCCCTTTATGAAGGTTCTAACACAAATATTCTCTCTGATATATTGTTGATAATGAACTTGAAGGTTATGAATGATCTTTCAAACATATCAATCACACATATGTTAAGGTATGTAATGTATTCCATCACATACATATGATCGTGATAAAGGTTATCTTTGTTCCTCTGATAATTTCATTGTTAAGTCATAAGTAAAATTAATACGGGTGAAATTGTTTCATTAATATTATTTATATATTTCATTAACTAGTTTTTTACTTTAATTTGTTGTAGCTTGATAGCTGATTTTTTGTTGCCATCGCTAAATATTTTACCACACATATCGAGATTTATTTGTCATCATGAAAGAAATTGGAATGTAGTATGAAGCAATTGATACATGCCCCGATGACCATATCATATATTATAAACAACATGAATTTGAAACATAATGTCATATCAGTAGATATCAAATAGATCAATTAACAAAAAAGGTTCATCGCAAGGTTCTTCATTATATTCGCATTATTCTACGTTTGCAACAACTGTTGAGGTGCAAAAACATAGCACAATTTATGGTTTACCATGCACATAATAGAATTCAAGATGAAATTCTTCAAATCCATGCAGATGGTTCTACATTTAGAGATGAGGAAAAATGTCCACACTTTAAAGAAGGGCTTGGTTAGACAAAAAGCACATCCAGAGGGTTCTATGATGGAGGGATATAAGGTATACCAAAACATGATGTATCTTATTGAATACCTTCCTATATTCTCATCAAATATCAATTTAGGTCACATTTTTTATCTGGACTCCAATAAAAATTTGGAAGGGGAGTACCTCATTGGGAAAGGTAGATCAAGGAAAGTGAAAGGTAATTATTAGCTAGTGGAGATTAATAATAGTACATTTGACTATTTGTTTTATGTATATATCATACTTATTTCATTTTTAATATTCAATGTGCATCAATTAAAAGTGTATACCTGTATGTTAAGTGAATATACATTTGTATTTAATTGTAATTTTACTTTCATGAAGCAGTTGGTCGTGAGTGGGATGCACTTCATTTATACATAGAAAACAATATTGATTGGATGAAGGTATGGATTGAACGATGTGAACAATTTGGTCATAGAATATCATGGGAAGGTGTAGCTTCATTAGTTAAAAAAGCACATCGTAATGGAGATACCAATATTACAGAAAGAAAACTCGGTTTATCATATGGTTTAAAAGATAAGCAGGAAAGAGTATTAATTAGCCATACTATTAATTTTTTTCAAATATATTGATGTACATGTTCATTTCTTTCCCTGCATAGCATAAACATGCACTTAATCATGATCAATTCAAGATGTAACATTTATGTATATGGCTTGTTGTAGGTAAAACACCATAAGTCTATGTGGTGCAATTGTCGTAAATTTTGCATCAAAAAGTTGGTTAAACTAAGAAAACTTTTGATTATGGGATAACTGCACTCTTTCAGGTAACCAATGTTTCCTATAGAAGTGACATACATCCAAAACTCTCAAAAAAGTGATACTATGGGTATTTGGAATATATTATTCAATGTGATTTTAACTCCTTCAATTTAGTTATATTCGTTGTCAAATGGTATAGGTTACGATTGAATCAAAGTGATCCTGATAGAACTATTATTGAACATGATAATGGATTTACCATGGTTAATACAAGGCTATTTGAGCCAGTAATGGAGCTATATGTTCTTCCAAGACAATGTGGACAAGTATTTTACTCTGAGGTTCCAGGTAAGTAGGGTTGGTCATTTGTCATGAGACACTATCCAAGGGGAAGGTCGGTAAAGTATAATGTGGAGGATGATAATGAATATATTCTTAAATAAGAAGACAGTGTTGGGGATTATCATCATGAGTTAGAGCGTCATGTTCAAAAAAATATGATGAAGAATTAGTTGAATCAAATGATGTAGCAGAAAATGTCCATGAAGACGATATCAGTGATGACATGATGATCAAAACTAACATCGATGACGAGGATGATATGGCCAATCCTTAGAATGTTGAATTTGGATTGGATGATACATATGATGACTTGGATGAAGAATATCATGATGAATTCCATTGAATTGTATGAGGTATGCCTCAATATATATTCTATACTTTATATATTAGGTATTTTTAGTTTTTTTGTCATTTTATTGTATATTGGAATATGCTATAAGAGGCATTTCTTCTTAATTAGTATGTAAAAAAACAAATGAATCATTTTTTTATACATATATTTTATTGGGTTATGGGGAATTGAGAGTGATGTGGGTGGGGGGGTGGTCATATGAGATTCCACCTACGTGCAGATTAGACCTGTTTAGTATAGAATATTAAATTATTCTTGAAACAAAGAGAACATCGATAATGAAATTCTCTCATTGTTATCATCATCCTCATTCTCATCCTCATCATCATCATCGACATCATCATCATCATCATCCTCATCCTCATCCTCATACTCATTGTTGTTATTTTCATCATCATCATCATCATCATCATCATCATCATCATCATCCTCGTCGTCATCATCATCCTCATCATCATCTTTGGCATCGTCATCATCATCCTCATTGGCATCATCATCAGCATCAGCATTATTGTCGTCGTCATCTTCACCATCATTATCATCACCATCACCATCATCAACATCGTCACCATATTCATCATCATCGCCGTCATCATCCTTGTCATCATCATCGTCGCCATCATCATTGTCATCATTGTCGTCGTCGTCGCCATTATCACCATCATCATCATTATAGTCATCATCATCATCATTATAGTCACCAGTATCATTACTTTTACTTATCATCATCATCACCATCCTCATCATTTGCATCCTTGTCATTATCATCATCATCCTCATTATCATCTCCATTAGTCTTTCTAGCTATTCCTATAAAATACATGAACACTACCTAGGTCATTCACCTATTTATGCTATATTAAAAGAAATTTATCTTGCATCTCATACATGTCTCTAGTTGATCCTCATCCTCATCCTCATCCTCTTAATCATCATCATCGTCACCATCATCATCATTGTCGTCATCATCCTCATCCTCATCCTTATTTCCATTATTGCCATCATCATCCTCATCATCATCCTCACCAATTTTTCATCATCATCCTCATTGTCATCATCATCATTGTCATCGTCGTCATCATCATCATCATCATCATCATCATCATCATCATCATCATCATCATCATCATCACCACCATCATCAGCATCGTCACCATCATCATCATCACCATCATCAGCATCGTCATCACCATTGTCATCATCATCATCATTGTCATCATTATCCTCGTCATCATTATTATCAGCATCATCATCATTATCGTCATCATCATCATTATTTTTACTTATCATCATCGTCGTCATCATCATCACCATCCTCATCATCTGCATCTTCATCATTATCATCATCATCTCCACTAATATTTCTAGTTATTCCTACAAAATACATGAACACTACCTAGGTCATTCACCTAGTTGAATCAAATGATGTAGCATAAAATGTCCATGAAGACGATATTGCCGATGACATGATGATCTAAACTGACATCGATGACCATGATGATATGGCCAATCCTTAGAATGTTGAATTTGGATTCGATGATACATATAACGACATGGATGAAGAAGATCATGATGAAGTTTGTTGAATTGTATGAGGTATGCATTAATATATATTCTATACTTTATATATTAGGTATTTTAAGTTTTTTGTCATTTTATTGTATATTGGAATATGTTATAAGAGGAATTGCTTCTTAATTAGTATGTAAAAAAACATATGAATAATTTTTTTGTACATAGATTTTGTTGGGTTATGGGAAATTGAGAGTGATATGAGGGGGGGTCATATGAGATTCCACCTTCACGTGCAGGTTTTCCCTGTTTAGTATAGAATATTAAATTATTCTTGAAACAAAGAGAAGCTCGGTAATGCAATGCTCTCAGTGTTATCATCATCCTCATTTGCATCCTCCTCATCATCATCATCCTCATCCGCATTTCCATTATTGTCATCATCATCATCGTCATCGTCAACATCATCATTGTTGTCGCCATCATCATCCTCATTGGCATCATCATCGTTGTCATCATCATTAGCATCATCATCATCGTCGTTGTCATCACCATTATCATCATCATCATCACTATAGTCATGATCATCATTATTTTTAATCATCGTCATTGCCGTCATCATCATCATTATCCTCATCATCTACATCTTCGTCATTATCACCATCATCCTCATTATCATCTCCACTAGTCTTTCTAGCTATTCCTATAAAATACATGAACACTACCTAGGTAATTCACCTTTTTATGCTCTATTAAAAGGAAGTTATCTTGCATCTAATACGTGTCTCTAGTTTATACTCATCCTCATCCTCCTCGTCATCACCATCATCGTCGTCGTCGTCATCATCATTGTCGTTGTCATCATCATCATCCTCATCATCATCCTTATTGTCATTATTGTCATCATCATCCTCACCATTATTTTCATCATCATCCTCATTGTCATCATCATCGTCGTCATCATCATCAGTAGTAGCATCGTCATCATCATCATCACCATCATTATCATCACCATCACCATCATCAGCATCATCACCATCATCATCATCATCACCATCATCAGCATCGTCGTCATCATCGTCACCATCATCATCATCATCATCATCATCATCATCATCATCATCATCATCGGCACCATTATCCTCATCATCATCAACATCATCATAATTATCGACATCATCATCATTATTTTTACTTATCATCATCATCGTCTTCATCATCACCATTCTCATCATCTGCATCTTCATCATTATCATCATCATCCTCATCATCGTCTCCACTTGTCTTTCTAGTTATTCCTACAAAATACATGAACATTGCCTAGGTCATTCACCTTTTCATTCTCTATTAAAAGGAAGCTAGCTTGCATCTCATGCATGTCTCTAGTTGATCCTCATCCTCATCCTCCTCGCCATCCTCAACATCGTCATCATCATCGTCATCATCATCCGCATCCTCATCCTCATTTCCATTATTGTCATCATCCTCATCATCATCCGCATCATCGTCCTCATTTTCATCATCATCAGCAGCACCACTATTATCATCATCAACATCACCATCATTATCATCACCATCACCATCATCAGCATTGTCAACATCATCATCATCATCACCATTGTCATCATCGACATCATCATTGTCACCATCATCATCATCACCATCGTAACCATTATCATCGTCATCATCATCATCATCATCATAGTCATCATCGTCATTATTTTTACTTATCATCATCATCATCGCCATCATCACGATTCACCATACTCATCATCTACATCTTCGTCATTATCACGAACACTACCTAGGTCATTCACCTTTTTATGCTCTATTAAAAGGAAGTTAGCTTAAATCGCATACATGTCTCTAGTTGATCCTCATCCTCCTCGTCATCATCATCGTCGTCGTCATCATCATCATCGTCTTCATCATCATCCTTATCCTCATCCCCATCCTCATCCTCATCCTCCTCGTCATCATCAACATCATCATCCTCATCCTCATCCTCCTCATCATCATCAACATCGTCATCGTCATCATCATCATCATCCTTATCCTCATCCTCATTGTCATTATTGTCATCATCATCATCATCCTCGCTATCATCGTCATCATCATCCTCATTATCATTAATCATCATCGTCGTCATCATCAGCAGCAGCATCGTCATCATTACCATCCTTCTCACCATCATCGTCATCACCATCCTCATTGTCATTAACCATCATCATCGTCATCATTTTCAACAGCATCATCACCATCACCATCACCATCATCACCATCAACATCATCATCACCATCATCATCATCATCAATATCGTCACCATCATCATTATCGTTATCATCATCATTTTTTTACTTATCATCATCGTCGTCATCGTCATCACCATCCTCGTCATCTGCATCTCTGTCATTATCATCATCATCATCATCATCATCATCTCCGCTAGTCTTTCTAGTTATTCCTACAAAATACATTAAAACGACCTAGGTCATTCGCCTTTTTATGCTCTATTAAAAAAAATATATAAAAAAAACATTAATAAAAACAATATAATATAATAAAAAAATATTACAATATAATAAAATTATTAAAAAAACATTAATAAAAAGAATATAATATAATAATAATAAAAAGTACAATATAATAAAAAAATAAATAAATAAAACAAGACTTAACAAAACCATATAATAAAATAATTTAATAAAAAACAAAAACAAAAAATATATTAAAACAATCCATACCAAAAAAAATTTGATTACACCACATTCGACACGAGCTCTCTGCAACAAACCAGCTCCATCACTAGGATTCAATTCAACATGAGGTCTACAACAAACCAGCTCCTTTGAATCCTTCTCTGAATAATTTTCTACAGAGACACAATAGAGAGCTAGAGGAGGGCATTATCTGCAAGAGCAGGGATACCCCATTTCAATTGGATGCACACAATCAGGAGAGGTGCTTTGCAATATCGATATTCAAACCCTAAATAATTTAAATCTAACATAGAGGATCTTGAGAAGGAAAAGATGTCATTGTTATATATGTGACTTATATGTTTAATGCATGCATCTGATTGGCATTGACTTGCCTTGGATTGCTTGTGTAATCATGAACGACACTAATGAGAACTTTGTGTATGCAATTGTTTTGGATATGCTCATTACCCATTGATTGGGGTTCAATATTTGGTTGAATTAAATAGATTAGCTTACCTACCAAGAGAGATCAAGTGATTCCCGAGACCGTGGTTCAAGTGATAAAACCTCGACTTGATGGAACTACTTGAATCAAACCAAAACCATGCTATTTGTATTTCTTTCTTCTTCTATAATCCCAACACCATACAATTTTATTTTCCCAATGAGCAGCAGCAACCCAGCTATGCCTATCAATGACTCCTAGCTATGGTCGACAGAATGATGGGGAAAGTATGCTTGAGGTGTATGTGGGTTTCCATTCGTCTATTTGTGGGACTGCCCCTTTTGAAGAATACCTTGAATTCAATAGATAGGGTTATGAGGCCTGCTTACTTGGCATAGACTACTATGTGTCACCATTTTCCTAGGTCTTTAATGCTTAGGGTATTAGGTCATTAAAGGTTTTTCTTGCTAGGGGTTTTAGGGTATTAAGTGTTCTATGTTTGGAATTTAGTAATTGTGTTTGCATGCATCACATTGAGAACAAGATCTTTCCCCTCTCCAAAACTGTATTTGATCTGGGTAAATAGTTGTTCATTGAAAGGGAGCCTAATATCATCCTTTTTGTATCCATTATTAGGAAACAGTTTCACAATTATGAGAATATGAGACAATATATTCAAGATTTTTCCCATTAAAAATATCACTTTCAACAAAATGGCACTTTGCATGGCCATTTTTTCTAGTCTTTGAAGTGGATACTTCAGCCACCTTGCAGGGCCTACCCTTTACAATGATGTATCGATTTTTAATAATGGTATTTCCCTGCTACTGATAGGTTTTGGAAGCTCCTGACAAAATGATTCATGTCCTTTTACTACCCTGTAGCCTACATTCTCAAATGACATTCATTATTGCTAAGGTTTAACACACTAAGGATGTTTGTTATGTCTTAGATTATGGTGCAAGGATAAGAGATAGAGTCATCACCCTTGAATATTGTTTGGAAAAACTAATAATATGGTTATATGCACATATCAACATTCTAGAGTCCACCTATATCCATAGAATAAATTAATCCTTCAATTAGAGAGGATGGCGTGCATTTTCCTGAGGCCACTTAGACAGTTTTAACAACATATATTATACTTAGTCAAATTGTTCCATCTCCAGGGTGGGTTTTTTACTTCACCAAAATAATGAACCAATGATACTAAATGATGTAAGAAATCTAACTGAGCACAACAAAACTAGTTTCACCTTCAGACTCAACATCCTCTGACCTAGGCGTGCATTTTATTGAACTAAGGAAAATAGCTTGAAACCCCATATTGGCAGACCTATAACTTTGTCTTCAAGCACTATTTAGGAAAATTGAGACCATGGTCAGATAAACACTTCAACAAGCTATAGCTTGATACTCACATATTATTTTTATCATTAACCTATGATATATGGCAGGCATTTTCTTAGGGAAACTTAGAATAATTTTCCAATACTTTAGCCGATTTTCTTAGGGCGACATTACTTGAAGTATTCCACGGATAAAAAGATAGGCATAAGTATGTGATCTTATCATAATTCAAATTAAGATAAGACTTAACACTACATTCCAAAAAAAATCATTTGAAGTGGTCTATGTATACATTCTTGCACCCAAAGGTCAGTAGTAAATCAGCCAACAGCATATGAGAGGTCTGACTAGTTTATGACTAGTTTTATCCACCATTAGAAATGATACAAAATGTCTAGAAATGGTTTATATGGATTGTGTGATGGTTTTTTAAAGTGAATAATGGATTTCTGACTTTAAAATTTTATCAAGAGAGACCTCATTTAATTATTATGTACATACAATACTTGTCTCTTTTGGTAAAAAGTCTTGAATAATTTTGTTTTTGCCAACAATTATGATAAATTTGATCAAGTTATACATAAAATTTGTTTTTTAATGAAATTGAGGATCATATGGATTGATGTGTTATTTTTTATATAAAATATTCAAATAAGATCACACTTATTGTGAAATCTCCCTCTTATTATTAACTTAATAGAATTCAATTTTATACTTATAAATCTCATAAAGTTCAACACACTCTTTAGAAACATGTACCTTTTGATATTATACACCCGAGAGGAAGGTCAACAATAGTGAAATGAAGATTCTGTTATAAAGAAGCTATGAATCCAAATAGTGTCAAACTAGTTTGATGGAGGAGTGTTAAAGTTGAAAAACATGAAAATTATGTTTGAATTTATTACAGCAGTACTATTATGGATCTAGCTTTGTTATTTACTTATGCTTGTATAGTGATTATAAAAATATATGTGACAATATACCTTGATAGAGAGAAAATATTAAAGGCGTTGGTATTGTGGTCCTATGGGTAAAAGAGGTTGTTTCTCCACCTTTATGGTACACCTTGGTCTTGTGGGTATGGAGGTTTCCTTACAATCTCATTCGGATCCCTTTGATTGACTTATGGTCCTTCATCTTTTACTTGGTCCTAGCACCCTTATTGTGTGTGGTACCTTGACCGCATTTGGTATGATGACTTAACCTTACTACTTTTATTGTTTTATTGTTATGTGACCACATGAACTTTGGTACCCTACTCCAAGTGTACTCAACTTTATTTTATGTTTTATTATGGTAACCACCCTAAAACCTAGGGTTTCCTAAGTCACCATTATAGAATACTTGCCAAGATTATATATTATATTCATAACTTCACTCATGGAGTATCTTGGCATGAAAGAAGTATAGATATAATCTTTGTTGGACGCAGCATAGGGTTATTGTTGCTGTAAAGTTGAGTACACTTAAATTAAGGTATCAAAGCTCATCTGGTACCTCTTCTAAGGTTGTTAGACTTGTGTTGTGAACCATGATCTCCAGCCAGTGAGCTGCAACCATGAAATGTGAACCGTGAGCTCCAATGGTGAAATGTGAACCTAAACCATCAACACTCTAAGATCTCTCTCTTTCTCCCAAGGTATGTATTCTAAAATCTTTTCCTTATAGTGACAAGAGAATACTCAAAATGTCTAAGTATAAGGAAGATCCAAGCCAGATCTACCTAGCATTACTATTGTTCTTTAATTACTGTTCACTAGTTACACTTGACATAATTTTGTTACAATTTTTGTTCTATACATTGCAATTGATAACTCATCTCAAGGACCAACTTTAACGTAGTGACCATTGGAGTGTTAAAGTTGAAAGGGATGGAAATTATGTTTGAATTTATTACAGCAGTTCTTTTCTAGATAAAGCTTTGTTATTTACTTATGCTAATACAGTGATGATAAAAATATATGTGACAATATACCTTGGGAGAGAGAAAATAACAAAAGGTTGGAAGACTATTTTCAAATTTCCTCTAGACGATGTGTGTGTTTCAGTAATATTTAAAGATGATATGATCCTTCTCCCGGGTAAACTGGTTATCCATCCATGAAGTTAGATTCTCATTTGGTTCTTACACGAGTGAAATATCAATCTACCAAAATAAGAGAAAAAAGTTAGTTTGCATGTTGAGATTAAAATTGGCTAAGTGTTAAAACAAAGAAATAGTGAATGTAGATGAGTTCCACAAAGAATCATACATCCGACAGGAAGAAATTATTCTATAATAAATCAACGGTTAAAATGAAGATCAGCATAAAATCAAAGGTCAAGAAGGGATTCGAAAGGAAAGTGGATAGGAGAAAAGTTATGCAAAGGATCGATATCGAATGGCTGAGAATAGTTTTGCAAGCAGATCGACGGTTCGGAAAAGAACTGCAGGTGCGGAACTGCGAAAAGCAAAAATTCGAAGTCATGGAAAAGTTAAGTTTTTGATTTCCACATTCCACATTATAGAAAATGAATAAATTGGGAAGGTCGTTGTGGAATGGTTGGTGCAGAAAGACAACGGTGGAAGGACCGTTGCGGAAGCGGAAAGGTGGAAAGGTAGAAGCTCAAAAAACTGGAAAGATTGTTTTCCCACATGCGGAAAGACCAATGCAGAAAGGATCTTGCAAAAAGGAAAGTCCGGAAAGCGGAAGGCGAAAAGGCCAATGCAGGAAGTTCAATTCTGGAATGATAAAATTGCAGAAATCTGACGACTACGAAAGGAAGCTTGCGGAAACTAGAAAATCATGAAATCCAAGTTGCGGAAGAAGGTTTTGAGAACATTTTAAAGTTGATTTAAAGGATTTTTTGATGAATTGTCCATCTGGTCATGAAATCATCTGATGTGTACACGTAGTGAATATTGCCTGTAATCTTTAAAGATGATGCCTTCAAGTATGAAGAGAATGTACGCCATTGTTGGAATAATATCATATAGGTTTAATTTTGAAAAGAATTAAATGTTCATAAACAAAATTATGAAGGATGTGGTTAACAGAGTTACGGTGGTTATGACTAAAAAAAGGCACATAACCAGATTTAGAGTATTGTAAGGATGTGACTGTTTGAAAAAGTATGTTGTTGTATTAATGTTTAAGAAGAATATATAAACAAAGTCTTGAAGAGGAAGTGAAGTGTCTCTGGAGTCTCTGTGGGTGAATAATGAATATCTAAAGAACAATACCATTAGTCATAGAATGCAAAGTGATTCTTTGGCATCCATATCTATGCAGTCGAAGCATGAGACAAAGACGAAAGTAGAGTAACAAGAGAGAGAGTTTTTAAAGAAGATATGGAAGTCTGATAAAAATATATTGAAGGGTGGAAGGGTGGTGCTAGGGTAGGCTACATGCCTACAAGGAGGTATTATCCTCCTTCTAGTAGCGGTTGGAGAATCAGGGTATTGGTGTATCCTTATCTGTAAGTGTAGGAAGAAACCAAGGTGTGGGTGCATCCTTTAGTAGTGGCTGAGAAACTTGGGGATTGTGGTCTCCAGCAAGTGGGTGCTTGCAAATAACTATTGTATATTCTAAAAACAAAGCTTTGCAAATAATAGAAATGTATTGGTGTTTTACCTTATTGGGTTCCACGATAAATCATTGTTTCAAAATTGGTTTTTGCATTTGCTAAAATAAAAGAAATTGTGTGTAAATTTATGTCACTTATTCACCCCCTTCCCTCTCAGTAACTAGACCTGATCCATCAATTGGTATCAGAGAAGTATCCTTCAACACAGTTTAACCAATGGAAGGAAGATCCTATTAAAATAACTATGGGTTAGCAAATGAAGATGTCAACAAGAGTCCCCATATTTTATGATGAATACTATGTTTTTTGGAATATTAGAATGAAAAAATATTTCATGTCCATTGGACTAGAAGTTTGGGAATTAGTTGAAGAAGTATATAATGTTCCAAAAATCACTCCCATAGAAGCAGAAGACAGGAAGAAATTTTGGGAACATTTCAAAGTCCTTAAATACATTACAAGCTGGAATAAGTAAGAAGGTTCTTGCAAAAGTTCAAAAGAGCTCTAGAACAAATTGGAAACCATATATGAAGGAGATTCCAAAGTAAAGATGGAAAAACTTCAATCTCTCAAAGTACAATATGAAAGTATAAAAATGAAGGATGAAGAAATATTTCAGTGTACTTCGAAAGAATTGATAATCTTGTTAATGCAATCAAAGGTTTGGGAGTATAATTACCAGACGATGAGTTAGTTGAAAAGGTACTAAGAACACTTCGTATGGCATATAATCCCAAAGTATCCACTCTTGAAGACCGAGAAAATCGAGGAATATCTTACCATGGATGAATTGTATGGAGTCCTCATAGCCTATGAATTAAGACTAGGTATTGATAATCTCCCAAAAGGAGAAGCAGCTTTCAAGGTGATCAAGAAAACAAATAAGAAGGAAAAACCTCAGACCAACCATAATGAAGAATCTGATGAATAAGAAAACAATTTTATTAGAAAACTTTAGAAAGGATCAAGCAAGTACAAAGGCAAGCTACCCTTCAAATGTTTTAATTGTGGCAGAATTGGGCACTTTCAATCCAAGTGTCCTTATCCCAAGGAAGACTCTGAAGATGAAGATGAAAAAAACAAAAAATACAGGAAAGAGGGAAAATTCCACTATAATAAAAATTACAAAGGAAAAAAAAAATCTACTGAAAAGAAGAAGACAGCAGTTCATCTGAGATTAGTGATGATGAAGTCATTTTTCTAGGTATTGAAGAGTCTAATGAGATAGAAGAAATTGAACATAAGGAAGAGTCAAAATATGAAGTAGAGGTTAATATGGAAGAAGAACTACTCAATTCTTTGGATGGATTAAGAAGATACAAAAACAAATACAGACAGCTGAAAGGTTTTTTAGTTGAACAACAGGAAGAGTATGAACTGAAAGAAAAAGAGATGAAGAAAATCATGAGCAATCTGAAATACCAAATTCAAGAGGAAAATAGGATAGAATAAATATTAGAGAAATATATTAAAGAAAAACAACTAAACTATGAAAGAATGGAGGCAGAACTAGTTCACTTAAGAAAAGAGCTTGATGCAAAATTTATCCAAACAAGATATGAAAATAGTTCTAAAATATTAGGTAAGATTATAACCTCACAAAGGGATCCAAGTAAAAAAATGGAATAGGTTATTCTCAAGAAGAAAATCAAGTTAGCTCAAAATATTATGCAGTTTCTCTTCTCAATACATTCAAGAATAAAGAGGAAGAAAATACAAGCAATGATCAGAACTCCAGAAGATCATTTCCACCATCAAGAAGGAATTCAAGACAACTCCAAAGTAGTTTTATCGAACCAAGTATCCTCACATTTTCCTTGCTTATTGTTTTGCATGCTCTAACTTTGGACACAAATCTATGAAATTCAGAGCATATGAAAGGAAAAGTTTGAAGGTTAAAAACTATAACCTCAAGGACAATCAAACAGTTGGTCAAGTTAAGAGAAGAAACTATAACTCATTTGCACCTCTACAAGAAAGGAATTTAGAATGCCTCAATTGTAATAACTATGAACATAAAGCAAGCAATTACATATTAATGGAAATATCAAAAAGACCAAAAGACATTAGAAAGAAAAAGAAGCTTTGGAAAGAAAGAACTTTAAAAGAAGAATGTTTGACTAACCTGAAAACACAAGATAAACAAGATCTCTGGTGTGTTGACAGTGATCGTTCAAAATGCATGATAGGAGATGAGGACAAGTTTTGAAAAAACAGAAGGAACCTCATGGAAAGAGTTGGAAGAGAAAGGAACACTCCAAATATATAGAAGAAACCAAGATTTCAAATATCGAAAAGGTTTCCCAAGATGATGAGGTTTTTAATAGTGTTGTAGATAATATTGACATTCAATATAATGGAAATAAAGATGATGAAGAAAGAATTAGTGATAGTGGTGGAACTGAAGTTTGATGTTTTTTCTATAATAAAAAAATCCCACATAACCTAGAAGAGAACCCTGAAATAAAGCATTAGAGAGGATCATGTACTCAGGGGGAGAATGTTTGAAAATTTTTTTGTCATTGATAACAATGTTAGTAATGGTTATATTTCCATCCTTGAAATCATAAAGAAGAATGAATACCAAATCTATAGATAATATTTGAAGAGATTTTTGAAGCAGATTTTTGGAAAAGGATGAAGTTATGTTCGAATGCAGATTTGGTATCATGACTTGATACAAATGCATAAAGAATGAAGACAAATACCACAATTGGTTTTGATCTTGGTTTTTGAAGAAGGAATGTGTGACAAAAAGAGAAGGACTATGATAGGGGGAGTTTATAAAGTCATCATCCAAGTTTTTATTCAAAGACTCACTACAAGAAGATAAAGAAGGATGTTAATCAGCACCAAGTCCAAGTTAATTAGAGGAGGAGAAGCAAAATAAGGGAATTTGTCTAACAGGGAATAATTGGAAATTCTATGTCAATTCGATTATAGCAAAGGGCATATTAGGTTATCCTTTGTCATTGTTGTCAAAGGGGAAAAAGGTTTAGGTGTTTCCATCAATGCCAAAGGGGGAGATTGTTGGGAATATAGAATATAGTTGCCATTGATGTCAAAAGGAGTTCAGTGATGACAAAGGAATAACCAAGGACATGATGGCAGGGTGAACTCAGTGAAAGTGAAAGGAAAGACAAAGATAGTGATGGCATGGCATGAACGATGATATGGAAGATATGATGACATAGAATAACATAATTGATGTCAAATTGGTAAGAGACATTGCTTATGATGACAAAGCAAATGATATGACATCATTCTATAGAAATGTGGAAATTGGTGAAAATCGGGAAAATATGGCAGATATGATGACATAGAATAACATAATTGATGGAAAATTAGTAATAGATACTGTCTATGATGACAAAGAAAATGATATGACATCATTCTGGAGAAATGTGGAAATTGGTGAAAATCAGAAAATTGACTAAGTATGGAATAAATAAGTCAAAAATTGGTATAAAAGGGTTTAATATCCCTCCCTAAATCACGGGTTAGAATAAATGCTCGCAGCACATAGGTGTAACGTCCCCAACCCTCCTACCAACGAAGAGGACGCTACTAACACCAAACAAAAGGGCAAACAGCCCCATGAACATGAACAGGGATAAATGCTGATATGAAAAAGCTTAAACATAATACATACCCAGATGCATAATCCATCATACAAAGATGCATAGTTCCTCAACATTCAGTGGAAGCAAACTTATACATTTAAGCATTCAACAAGTTCATCATAATTCATTAGACATCAAATATAATTGCAAAGATGGAATAGTCAAGAATACTTATCTTATGTAGTATTCCTCCTACAACCAGCTATGTCGCTGCAACGTTCCACCCAACCATAGGCCAGTGTGCTCCTTAATCTCTCAGCAACACTGCCACCCCTGAGCTGGGCATGATTTCCCAAGGAATAAGGAACAAGCAGCCTTACACATAGCCAAGAATACACAAATCAGCAAGCCAACACAGTTGGGTTTATCAGGCCATCAACAACTCAGCCAAACCAACACAGTCCGAAGAGCAACCACGGCATACACGCAGCAAAACAAGCGATTCATAGCTTGGGCGGGGAAATCCAATTCCTGAGTCGTTCTTGGCCCTATCGTGGCCAAAATGACTCAATAATAGCCACAACAACCAAAACGAAAAAGAATCCACATCAAACCACAAATAGTGGGGAAAACAATAGCCCTGATCTCAACACCGAAACAATGTGAAATACATATCCCGAAATAGAAGAGGTGTTCAAACTCTCAGCCTGGGTAGGGAAAAACATATACACAGACCACAAAATCGGTATGGAAACACACCCCCACAGCGGAAATCATGAATGGCTCCTCCACAGGGACATCATGGATGGTAGTAAATAGCTCACTAAGAATCCATAGTGGCCCAAAACGTAATTGAACACCACAACCAACAAAAACGTGGGGAAAATAAAAGCCCTGGTCTCACAATGAAATAGCAGGAAAATTTCACAGTCCAAAAATGGGAGAGAAATCAAACTCTCAGCATGGACAGGAGGAAAACATACATAGGAAGATCGTGGTTAACCGAGAACGGTATCTCCAGCTCTCTGCGTGAGGGAAATAATGAAGAATCCCAGCCTGCGTGTGAGGAGAAGGGAGCGACCGTCTCTGCGTGTGGATGGAAATAATGGAGGAATGGGGGAATGGATTTGTTTTCCTCCCTACCCATGTGAAGTGAGATTCCGCTGGTGGAGTGTGCGTGTGGGAAAGGGCTGACAGTCCTGCCACACACCACTGCCCAGCAATAACTACCCCCCAACCAATCAACAGAAGTTTTAATGTGGTAGTTGACTGATGAGACAAGGAAAGGTGAGTGATTCAAAAGGGTGGGTGACAACTAAATGGGTTTAATAGCTGACACATGGCTTTTCCCCATTGGCCCAAGATTTAATAATTCCCCCCCTTATCCTTAGGAAAAATCATGCCCTTTTCATTTTAACGTTGCACCGTCGTAGCTGGCTGTAGGTTTATTTTAATTGATGTGCATATTTACATGATGCCAAACTTTAATGTGTCGGATAGCACGATATACCATCGGAAACTATCCCTATTGTCGTAACATACACAACCAAATCGATGGTGGGGATTTTTCCCTTACCTCCTCGCCACGATTAATTACAATATATACATCATGTATCTTTAATGCAAAAGGGTCAAAACCGGGTTGTTACAATAGGGGTCTTGTAGACTTGTGTTTTCTCTACCTAGCCATGTCTTTGTATTGTCTTGGAAGTAGCTGAGGAAGAAGTTATGGACCTGCCAAAATAGTGTTTTAGGCAGATTAGATTAGACTAAGAAATTTTTCGAAGTGTCATAAAAAAAGGTTGGAAGACTATTTTCAAATGTCCTCCATAACATGCCATGTGTGTCAGTAAGATCTAATGATGACATGATCTTGATCCCTGGTGAACTGGCTATCCAGCCATGAAGTTAGATTCTCATTTGGTTCTTACGCAAGTGAAATATCAATCTGCCAAAACAAGAGAAAAATGTTAGTTTGCATGTTGAGATTAAAATTGGCTAAGTGTTAAAACAAAGAAATAGTGAATGTAGATGAGTTCCACAAAGAATCATAGATCCGACAATCAAAAATTATTCTGCATAAAATATAAGGTCAAGAAGAGATTCACAAGGAAAGTGGACGAGAGAAAAGTTCTGCAAAGGATCAAGATCAGACAGCTAAGAATAGTTCTGCAAGAAGATCGACGGTTCGGAAAAGAAGTGCGGGTGTGGAACTACAAAAACCAAAAAGTAGAATTCATGGAAAATTTTAGTTTTTGATTTCTGCATTCCGCATTATGGAAAAGGCAGAAAGTCAAAAGGTCATTGTAGAATGGTTGGTGCGGAAAGATAACGGCGAAAGGACCGTTACGGAAACAGAAAGGTGGAAAGATAGAAGCTATAAAAACTGGAAAGTTTGTTTTTCTAGTTCCACAATTCACATGCAGAAAGACTAATGTGGAAAGGATATTATGGAAAGGAAAGTCTGGAAAGCGAAAGGCGGAAAGGCCAGTGCAGGAAGTTGAATTACGGAATGATAAAATTGTGAAAATCTGACGACTGCGGAATGAAGCTTGCGGAAACAAGGAAATCTTGAAATCCAGGTTGTGGAAGAAGGTTCTGAGAATGTTTTAAAGTTGATTAAAAGGATTTATTGATGAATCATCCATCTGGTCATGACCTCATTCGATGTGTACATGTATTGAAGATTTCCTGCAATATTTAAAGATGATGCACGCAAGTATGAAGAGAATGTACGTCATTATTGGAAGAATATCATATAGGTTTAATTTTAAAAAGAATTAAATGTTCATAAATAGAATTATGAAGGGCGTGGTTAACAAAGTTAAAGTGGTTATGACTAAAAAAAGGCACATAAACAGAGTTAGAGTATTGTAAGGACGTGACTGTTTGATAAGGTATGTTGTTGTATTAATGTTTAAGAAGAATATATAAACAGAATCTTGAAGAGGAACTAGAGTGTCTCTGGGGTATCTGTGGGTGAATAATGAATATGTTAGGAAGAAGACTAGTAGTCATAGAATTCAAAGTGTGTCTATGTCATCCATATCTATGCGCTGAAGCATATGTCATCCATATCTATGCGCTGAAGCATAAGACAGAGACCAAAGTAGAGTAACAAGAGACAGAGTTTTTAAAGAAGATCTGGAAGTCTGATAAAAATACATTCAATAGTGGAAGGGTGGTGTTAGGGCAGGATACAAGCCTACAAGGAGGTCTTAGCCTCCTTCCAGTAGTGAATGGAGAATCAGGGTATTGGTGTATCCTTGTATGTAGGTGCAGGTAGAAACCAAGGTGTGGGTGCATCGTTTAGTAGTGGCTGATAAAATTGGGGATTGTGGTCTCCAGCAAGTGGGTGCTTGCAAATAACTATTGTATATTGTAAAAACAAAGTTTGCAGATAATAGAAACGTATTGGTGGTTTACCTTATTGGGTTCCATGATAAATCATTGTGTCAAAATTTGTTTTTACATTTGCTAAAATAAAAGAAATTGTGTGTAAATTTCTGTCACTGATTCACCCTCCCCCCTCAATGACTAGACCTTATCCATCCTAGTTCCATTATTGTGTGTGGTACCTTGGCCACCTTTCGGATGATGACTTAACCTTATTACTTTTATTGTTATGTAACCACATGACCTATGGTACCCTACTCTAATTATACTCAACTTTATTTTATGTTCTATTATGGTACCTCTTCTAGGGCTGCTAGAGTTGTGTTGTGAAATGTGGACCATGATCTCCAACCCATTAGCTCCAACTGTGAAAGTTGAACCTAAACCATAAACACTATAATATATATATCTCTCTCAAGGTATGTCTTCTGAAAACTTGTCCTTACAAAGACAAGAGATTAATCAAAATGTCTGAGTATAAGGCAGATCCAAACCAAATCTATCTAGCATTACTATTATTCTTTAATCATTGTTCATTAGTTAAACTTGTTGGAATTTTGTTACAGTTTATGTTTTGTACAATGCAATTGATAACTCATCTCAAGGACCAAGTAGTGACAAATGGAGCGTTATAGTTGAAAGAGATGGAAATTATGTTTGAATTTATTACAGCAGTACTTTTTTGGATGTAGCTTTGTTGTTTACTTCTGCTTATACAATGATGATAAAAATATATGTGACAATATACCTTGGGAGAGAGAAAATATTAATGTCATTGGTGTTGTAGGTCCTATGTGTAAATTGGGTTGTTTCTCCACCTTTATGGTACACCTTGGTCTTGTGGGTATGGGAGTTGCATTATCGTCTTGTTGTGACCCCTTTGGTTGACTTATGGTCCTGCATCTTCTACTTGGTCCTAGAACCCTTATTGTGTGTGGTACCTTGGAAACCTTTGGTATGATGACTTAACCTTATTATTTTTATTGTTTTATTGTCATGTGACCACATGACCTATAGTACCCTACTCTAAGTATACTCAACTTTATTTTATGTTTTTTTATGGTACCTCTTCTAGGGATTCTAGAGTTGTGTTGTGAGATGTGAACTGTGATCTCCAACCATGAAATACGAACCTAAACCATAAACACTCTAAGATGTCTCTCTCTCTCAAGGTATGTCTTTTGACATATTTTCCTGACAATGACAAGAGATGACTCAAAATGTTTGAGTATAAGGAAAATCCAAGCTTCATTGTAATTTTTTTATTGTTTATGTTTTGTACATTAGAATTGATAACTCGTCTCAAGGACCAACTTTAACGCAGTGACAAGTGGAGTGTTAAATTTGAAAGAGATGAAAATTATGTTTGAATTTATTACAGGGCCCCTATTGTGTGTGGTACCTTTACCACCTTTGGTATGATGACTTAACCTTATTAATTTTATTGTTTTATTTTTATGTGACCACATGACCTTTGGTACCCTACTCTAAGTCTACTCAACTTTATTTTATGTTTTATTATGGTAACCGCCTACCTGTTGAGGCCTAGAAAATCACAAGTAACAACAGTAGTGATTCTCCCCAATAAACATTCCTAATCAGCTCGTTATTGTTTGGTATAGGGAATCCATCCGGTTTATGGTCCAGCTACCATAGGTCAAGTAACAATTAAAGTGTTTTACCGATTACGTCCCGATACACCGTGTATATTTTTAGTTTTTTGATGTTTTAGGTATGATGTGCAAGTGCCTAACTAAATGTAGACGATAGAGATAACGAGGAGGGTCACAATGTGATGCACAGGTTCTTACCTCTTGTCTTACCTCTCTCACTTCTAAATCACAAACAACAAGAAACTAACTAAGACTCACTAACCTATATCCATGGAGCAAAACTATCATTAATGGTGAATAATGTATTATATTGCATGCATAAAGAAAAATCACAGATAGCTGTTAACATTTCTGAACACATGAATATCAATAGAAATATAAACAAGAAGATAGCTTATTGTTAATTAAACATTCATTACTCAATGTGGAACTTTCACAAAAATAAACTAGAGCACATTCACAACATGAAATAATTCAATAAGTTAGAATGATCTCACAGTTAATGGAAACAAGCTGAAAAAAAAGTAGTTCATATCCAACTAGCCCCATAGAAAACATTTGAAAAATCCACAGAACTTCCTCCAGCCAAAACATATGACTCTTTACTGTAAAATGAAATAGTTCTTCTTACAATACTTTCTCAATATAGTCTGGAAAAAAGGTCCCCCTGTATCTAAAAATCTCCTATATTTATACAAAAACAAAACTCTTGGGCTGCCCCTCATTGTCTCTTGAGCTTCCCCAGCCTTTATTTTTCCAAAATTTTGTCCTGTAGCTTGTGCACATAATTAATACAATATATTACATTTTAAATCAATATTTCCAAAAAAATTTATGAGGAAGGGCCAGCTTGCTCGCTGATGAACTTCTTCCATGCATGAGCATCTGCTATTATGCCTTCAAACTCGGAAGGCTCAAGAAATTGAATGTTAATCTCATATTTGGCAGCTTGGGTCTTCACCCCCTCTATCCTAGCAGGACTTAGGCACAGATGGTCTTCTAATAAATGTATGCTCATGGCTGCATTTGCTACTGCATTTTTCAATATCCATTCATCGAGGTCCTTGACCTGCTGGATTTCTTACTCATCTTCTTGGTACCTGTCCTGCAAATGTTTTAGAAACAATTCATGCTCAGGTAGCACATCCAATCTCTTTTATACAGAAGTCTGACATCGATTGTATGTGGAGAGCACTCTCCTGCAAAATTCAACACATGTTGTCTTTGTCTTTTTCACTGTTTTCTTGAACTCCTCTGCTACATTAATTGCAAATTCCAGTAATTCATATTCCTGCTTTAAATTTTGCTGATCTTTTACTGCTAACTCTGTGGGAGATTCCTTATTGGTCTCTACCCAGACCATTATTCCTTTTATAATCTCCAATATATCTTGAGACCTATCTAGTAAATATGAAGTGGTATCTACAATTTCTTCTAGCCTGGTGTCTATCTGCAAAATTTTGCACCTTTCGTCTTCTATCTGTATTTGTATATGATGGATCCTTTTTATTTGAATCAGAACATGCTCTTTCAAAGGTTGTATGTTGGTTTTCTGCTCCATAGCATCCTTAAGTGATGCATTCAATGAATTTTTCTACTCTTCTAAGGCTGCTACTTGCATCTGATACTGCTTCTCTTTTTCCTCTGCAGTAACCTTCTCCATTTCTAGCTTAGTAACCCTGCTCTCCAACTTGTTCTTCTCTTCACTTAAATTTCCATATGATAACTGAATATTATCCTTTTCAGTCTTCAACATCTGATGCTCCAACTATAGCTTTTGTAATTCAGCTAAGGTAACCTAAGCACTCTTCTCTGTGTTCTCTATAGATATTGCTAGAGCATTCTTATCTACCTACAGATTTTGGCATTATGTCCTTGAAGTCTTGACTTCGCCCATCATATCTTCGTATTTTCTCTTTAGCTTTTGGGTCTCATCTCTTTCCTTCTTTAAGGTTTCCTTCAGTTGGGTCGCATTCTTCCATGACTGCTTTAGATCATTCATGAGCCTGTCCACATTGTCTTTAGTTGCTAAGGTTAAAGCTACCCCAGCTCTTGCTATCAACCATGGATCTTTATGCGTACCATGTACCAATGTCTTGTATGTCACCATTTTTCCTTACTGTTCCCCAGTATCTACCTTCTTCTCAGTTCTTTTAACGATTCTTTTCTTTTCTTTGTCATAAAAAATGGTATTAAAATCAGGAACCTCCTCCCCTTCGGTAGGCATGAAAGGGATCAAATTTATTTCAAAAATTGAAGCTTTTCCTAATATGCTTCTAGAACAGACAGCAGTTTCCAAGGGATCAGGATCAGATTGTCCTTGCTCTTGATCTATTTGGTCGTGTACTCCTTGTGTATCAACTTGCTCTGTAGTCTGCTTCTCCTTTTAGGCTTCTGTTAGTCCGAAACCCTCACTTTCTTCTTGTTTCTTCTTTATTGCAGCTTCTTCTTTTCTTTTTCTTTCTTCTTCTTCCTTCCTAGATGCTTCTTTAGCAGCTCGTTTCGTTTCTTCCTCTTCAATTCTTAACCAATTTTGTGCTTCCTGTGCTAATCTTCTAGCATCTTCTTCTCTTTTCTTTGCCTCTTCTTCTTCTAACTGCTTAGCCTTTTCTGAAGTCTTGCCTTTTCCACCCATAGTTGTTATTTTTTGCTTGAATCTTTTCTTGAGGGCGGTTATGTTCTTTGCATTTCGGAATGTCTCCTCATCTTTGTCCCAGAAATCAATATATTCAAAATGAATTCCTGCTTTTTTGCAGTAGTCATCTACTTTGTTATGGGAGTCATTTCTATGAAAATTAATTTCACCAAAACAAAAATATTCTAGCTATTTAACAAATTTTGCTACCTTCTTTACCCTTGAAAACTTATAGCTTCCAAGTAAGAAAGGTACAGCATGGTACGTTTCCTTCTTATGTTCAAACAGAAAATTTCCTACTCCATCAATATACAACTGTTTGATTGCCTCCTTGTGAAGTACATAATCTGTAGCATACTTCGGGAGTAGAGAAGGAGGTCTGGAGCCACCATATATCCTTACATATAATCCATTCTCCATCAAATAGTAATCCCCAAACTCTTGTATGACTTTAAATGCCTCTTCAAACATGCAATTACATTCAGTCAAGAAAATTAGGGTATATAAGGGCATAATGAAATGCTCGCAAATTTCCCTATAAATACTGTGATACTTATGTGCCCACAACAATTTATAGGCTGCATATACTAGGGTTCTGTCCTTCTCCCAGTTACATCTCAAATCAGGAAAAACCTGGGTGTACAATATGCAATCAATTAGGATAGAGCTCATATAAAATTCAGATTTCTTTTGAGATACCCCTCCTAAGGCTGCTAATATACATGCAAAGAGTTTGTTCGACACTACATTTTCCCATTTGAAGATGGTTCCTTAGGTAGCCACGAAAAAAATAACCGGTATCCAACCTATCTTGAAGCTCTTCCCATGTGCTCTGCTAAAGATCCTTTTGAGCATCAATGCAATAAACCTGTAGGGAGCACAGAGAATAGAGGTGTCATATTCTCTGGAAGGTCTAGTTCAGAAATTCTTTCCTGGTATCATCATTCTCTTTACAGTTTCTATCAGGTCCATATCTATCTCCTTCAACCAACTTTCTGTAAAATAGACCTGTGGTGTGGGTAGATGATATGCCATGGATACATATGCAAGGATATATGCAGCATATCCTTGCTTTGTAGTGTTCTCTAGAATCATTTTCGTCACATCTGCCCTGGGAAAAATCCAGCCTATCACTTCTGAACAGGGAAATAATTCGGGCCTCGTAGCTACTTTCATCAAGGCTGACTTCTCAATGTTAGCATAGATCGTCAGTTCTTCAAACTCGGCATCAGGTACATTCTGGTTTGAGATCATTCTATAGATTTCTCCCCACTTATAGTATGGTTCAACTCCAATAGTGGATTTGGTATCTTCATAGATGAACTCTACCTTGGTGATTATTTCTACTTCAGGCTCTCCTTCAGCCATCTAAGCTTTCTTCTTCTGTCCTTTTTACATGTGGTTGTTATAGCAATCAACCTTTCATAGTCAAAAACATGTTTTAGGCTAACTAATCTCTTAGCAAGTGCTTATAGCAAAACACAAAAATATACTAATTTATTTACCTCCTTGACATGCATGTTGTTTAAAATAAGTTAAACACAGTCTATATGAATGAAATATTTAACCAGAAAAACCATGCAAACTGCTTCCTAAATTTGCCTAAGCTCCACTATCTCAAAAGCTTAATCAACTAAACAACCTCCGTCTCACACAGGTACTTATCAGACTGATCCTACCGCTGGATCTCAACACAATTCTCAATCAAAATACTAAACCCTATGTAGCAACTGTCTTCGATAACAATCCTAATCAACTAAAAAAGAAAGACCTTCCTGAGTCCCACGGTAAAAAATCGCTGCAAGAAAAACGGCTTACTAACCCCCGATCGATCATGAAAATACCAAGAGAAAGGGTGGTGCAGACAACGAAACACCTATCTGCACCTTTCCCTAACAACTCACACCAGAGAAAACAAGTCCATAATGCTCCAATGGCATACAGACTCAAAATCCCACAATAATGAGACCTCAAACAACTAAACCCCTTCCCCATTTGTAATATAAAATAACCATGAAAACCACCGCTGGCGCGCAAAACCCTACTCCCCTATGCGGTAAAACCTAACCTCTGCAAAACCTAACGTTTCAAATATCAACCAATAACAGCCAAAATAACAAAACCACGATTTACCTACCTAGCAGTAGCGATGTAATCGATTGGATGGAATGAAAATCCATGGGTGTAGAGCAGAACGAACGGGATTTTGACAGCTGCGTGTGCATGACTTCTCAGAACTGCTTGCACAGTGTAAGCGACACAAACCAATGTAAATGACAAGTCATAAGTCGAATAAGACAATATAACACATGACCTCTATATATATATAACGATCGGCGGGAAACTATATCGACGGACAAAATTAAATCAATCGAAAGAATAAACTGGAGGATCGCCACAATGGCGGGTGCAAATAGAACTACGGACAAGGCGATATGTTAAGTCAATCAGACATTGGAATCACTAACTTCTATGCTCGGAACCCAAAAACTGATCCTCCTCCGCGACGTCAGCAATGTACAGTTCTACCATCGCGGGCTTTACTATTGGAATGAGTATCGAAACTCGGCAACGCTAAGCTCTAAGGAGTCGGCGAAAGAACATGATGCTTAAGAAACATCTTGGAACTAGCCCCCTGCAACACTAGATGAGATAGACACTATGACTCTGCCTTACTCCAGTCAAACAAACCGATAGAGAAATGAGACACTATTGGATATCGAAACCGCTAACCGCCAGAATTTCGGCAAATTGAACCCGAGGAGAAGAGAAAACTAGCTCCGATGTGAGGGAGTCCGAAAGTACTCGGAAGGCTTGATGGTTTGGTTTCCACAATGTCGAAAGGATATTCCACTATGATTTCAATATCAGAAGGATAGTTGACTAAGCTTCCGATACAGAAAAGTGAAACAAACCAATTTTTTTAAAGAAAAAACTAAACTCGGGGCAGCTTTGGTGAAAACAAAATACTACTAGGCCAGATTTTAAAAAGGGGGCCATAAAATTAAAAATTTTGGGGCAAAAAGTTGCAGCTACAACACCACCCTAAAACCTAGGGTTGCCTAAGTGACCATTCTAGAATACTTTCCAAGTTTATATATTATGTTCATAACTTCACTCTTGGAGTATCTTGGCATGAAACAATTATAGATATGATATTTGTTAGACGCATACATTTATTGTTATTGTAAATTTGAGCGTATTGGAATTCATAACTCATCTCAAGGACCAACTTCAACGCAGTAACTAGTGGAGTGTTAAAGTTGAAAAAAATGAAAATTATGTTTGAATTTATAATAGCAGTACTTTTCAAGATCTAGATTTGTATTAGAGTCATAAATTATTATTTAGGTACTAGGTTCCACATTCGTCACCTAACCATTCATGGAAAACAACAACCATAAACCTCACTATTGATTCAAGGCACACTTCATGATAAATGCATGGGAGAGATGTAATCTTGAAAGATGTTTTTCATGGTGCGGGCATAACCAAACAGGTATTTGTCAGATCTGTCTTCCTCGAGCAAGGGGATTTTAGGAATACAAGAGGAAAGTGAGACATCCAGAAGGTCTACAACAGGTATATCAACTAGATGTCAAAATATCATAAGAAAATTTCAAAGACACATGCAATGTTTTCTCGTTGAAGGTGGGTCATGTTCTTATGAATATGAGACCAAAGGTGAAATCAAGGTCCCCATGAGGTACAAACATATAGTGAAACAATGGGTACCTAAGGATCTTCCTCAACTAAACACAGATTTTTGTGTGAATGAGATTATATATCGAATTGCACCATACATGGTTTGGGGTTGTTTTGCATGGATGGCATAATGGTCAGTTACAGCATATTTATTGAACTAATGGAGTATGTTGGACCCTGTTATAACTACAAAGATTGGATGTGATTGGTCCAATATAAAATAAGTATGCATAGATACGTATTGTCTTCATGAAATTATTTATAGCTAAAATATAGGGATCAAAATAAAGGAGCGATGATGTACATTGACGAAAGGCCAAAAGCTACACGAAATATTGTGGGGTTTAAAAACAGTACACAACCAGGGTCTACACTTAAGAAACCCAATTGCATATTTGAAGGGTGAGAAGGAAATCATGTTTTTGTGTGTGTGATTAAATCAATAGTTGTAGGGGAATGGTTGCTTATTAATTACAATTTGAATTGAATAGATACAAACGCTCTCACTATTGGAGATGTGCATCTAACAATTTACCCAACCTTTAATTACTTAATCCAATATCTTATGTATTTTTTGGTAGTCTATTGTTCTATTTTCTTAAAAAAATTATATATTTAAGACGCATGGTAGAGATCGAGGCATCTCCCCAACAGCTAATCAGAGGAGTACACCATCCTCGAGACAACAGGTATACATCATTGTAATTGTACAAAATTAATATGAACAAAATGTTTATTTGTTTTTACATGAGTATAATCGTTCTGTTTAGATAATGGTATCTATGGTTTTTGTTGCAAGGTGTTGATCAAGGTAGCTCCCTACCACTAGTAGATCATACGATACCTGCCTCGAGGCAGGAGGTATACTTCATTGTTATTTTACTACTATAATATGTGCAATATGTTTTTTATTATTTATTTTCATCAGTATATTGGTTTCATTTATATAATGAATTGTGTATTTTTCATCACAAGCAAGTTATCGGGGCATATCCTTGACAGTTCATCAAAGGAGTAGAACATTTTAGAGGCAACAGGTAATCATCGTTGTAATTTTACTACTATAATATGCGTAATATGTTTTATTATTATTTATTGATCATGAGTATATTGGGTTCATTTTGATATTGAATTATGTGTTTTTCATCACAAGCAAGTGATTTGGTTTTTTTTGTGAGTACACTAGTTTTTTTTCGATAATGTTTTATACAATTAATTGTTGTAGGGGAGTGATCAGGGAAAATACCCAACTCTTGATCAGATGAGTACATTCTCCTCGATTCAGCAAGTATACCTATTTCTAATTGCACACATATAATATGACTAATATTTTTTTATGTTAGGTATTTTTCTTGTGTATATTGATTACATTATGATAATGTTTTCTACATTTATTTTTGCAAGGTGATGATCGGGTAAAGGCCCCAGTTGTGGATCAAACGAGGTCATCCTTGAGGCAGCAGGTATGCGTAATAGTAATTTTTTAAAATGAACATGAGCATTATGTTATTTTTTTATGTTGTTTTCCTCAGTATATTTCTTTCATTTTTGTAATGTTTTATATATTTTTCTTGCAGGCTACTGATTCAGCATTTGATCTAGCATCAGGAAAATCAATTGATATTGATGTGGATGAGATCATGCATGAAACTAACATTGGATCTTCTCTAGACCCAATTAAAATGATAGAGAAGACCTTAAAAAATTAATGAGGATATCCTTCGGTTGTTATTCATTCAAACGTAGACAAACGAGATTACAACAAAGGTTGATGTTTTGGTGAAGAGATCTAAGGCCTTGAAAGTAAGTTGTAGTATCTTGAATTAGAAGATAAATTCATTTATGATTTTATAATTTGTACTTGTATATGATGCGAACTAACAATTTGTTTGTATCTACAGGATTTTTTGCACCCACACACTGGCGATGAGGGTGATGTTGGTATTAGTGATTCCCATGGAGAGTCGTCACATGAACATATGACTCCACCTGCATCACATGTGTCATTGTTGTTTACTAAAAAATCGGTGACACAATCTATGACACCCCTGATTCCATATGTGAGTGCAACCGCTACTAGTCGGTGCACGCCATATGTTAGATTTTTTATCATTTAAGATAGCATTAACTTAGGATCTTAACTAAGAGAATAACAAGCATAGCAATCAAACACATGAGACAATGAACACAAATATTTTCCTCGGGGAAAACATAAAGGAGAAAACCCCGCAACTTCCTCAGAGATAGAATTAGCACCAAAAGCAAAGCCCCAAAAATAGTAAGATGATTTCCCGACAGTAGTAGCCTCTTTCTTTCTAGCCCCAGCAACTTCTTCTTCCTCAGCTATGCACTACAACTGAGTGTGAGTGAGTGTGTGATAAATAGAGAGGCTCACTCTCTATTTATACTAATTCTTGACTTGACAATGACTCACTAGGGTCGAATTCTCTAGGAGAGTCTAATAACCCCAGGGCCCCGCAACTGTGGGGACTTTAACCCTTGAACAATAGGAGGGTTACCCACAATGACTTGACATGACTTGTTTGCATTATAGAACCTCCCGATAGGAACATCGGGGCATGACATGTCTCAATTACATTACAGATACTTCCCAAAATAAACATCGGGGTACAATACATGAAATATACAAGTGAATACATTCCAAAGTTACAAATACATCAGCACTCCCTCTTAACTAGGAAGGTATTCTTTCAACACAATTTTTAGCACTGGTAGTTTTCTCTATATTGACTAGATCATCTCCTCATCTTCATCTTCAAGTTGTCTTAATATTCAATGCTTCTTCATCTTCAAGTCATCTTCATATTCAAGTATTCTTCATCTTCAAGTCTTCTTCATCTACAAGTCATCTTCATCTTCAATTCATCTTCATCACAGGATCTGGGTCATCACTAGATGTAGATCATCACTGCTTAATCATCATCACTGCATCATCATCAAATTTGGATCATCACTTGATATGGAGCATCATCAACTCTGGATCATCACTTGATCTGGATCATCATCAATTATGGATCATCATCATCAGTGCTATCTCAACATGGTGTTATCTCTTGATTCTTCTTGTCATAGGAAGTTCTACAGAGATAGCCCTTTTTCATGTTGGTTGTAGGCCTAACCTTCATGTAGGTCTTATTCAGCACTTATATCTGACCCTAAGTCGGAATGACCTACCCAGCTCTTACATCTGACCTCATGTTGTCAGAAAGGTACGCCCAGCACTCACATCTAACCTCAACTTGTCAGAAAGGCCTAGCACTCACATCTGACCGTGTGTAAACACATCGTGCCAAAATGGCTCAGCACTTATATCCAGCCATGTGCAAACACACCGCATAAGAAGGGCTCTGCACTTGCATCCAACCATGTGCGAACACACCACATCGGAAGGGCTCTACACTTACATCCTACCATGTGCGAACACACCGCATCGGAAGATATCTGCACTTACATCCAACCATGTGCGAACACACCACATCGGAAGGGCTCTACACTTACATCCGACCATGTGTGAACACACCACATCGAAATGGCTCTCAGTCCCAGACTAAGGATTCCTGGTAACTGACCAGGTTCCTCCACTCTCCTAGAGAATGGAATCTCAACACCAGGCTGAGTATTCCTGGTAACTGACCATGTGCCTCCATTCCAACAATGGCATTCAACACTTATATCTGATCATGTAGGAACCAATCCTATAGTCACATTAGAATGGCTCAGCACTCACATCTGACATGGAAGGAACCAAGTCCTCTCACCATGATAGAATGGATCAGCCCTTACATCTAACCATGGAAGGAACCTAATCCTCTCACCATGTCAGAATGTCTCTAGAACTCATCTTTCCCTTTGGAGGGAAACTCGATCTGGAGAACACCAAGCTTCTCCCTGAAGTACTCAAACTTCACTCTGGCCAATGGCTTCATCAACACATCAGCTATCTGTTTGTCCATCGCAACATACTAGAGCTTCATTGCTCCTCTCTGCACCATATCCCTAATATAGTGATATTTCATCTCGATATGCTTTGACTTGTCATGGAACACTGGGTTCTCTGACAACTTCACACAACTCTGGTTGTCGCAATATATACAAGTAGCATCCAATTGGAGATCAAATAAATCAGACTGTAGCTTTATCAGCCACACTGCCTCGCAACTAGCTGAACAAGCTACGACATACTCTGCTTCAGCTATACTCAGTGCCACACAGGACTGCTTCCTGCTAAACCAAGAGATCACACCTGATCCCATACTGATGCAGTATCCTGAAGTACTCTTCCTATCGATGGCACTGCCTGCCCTATCTAAATCAACATAACCCTCCAGTTTAATCTTCTGATTTGCCTCGTACTTGAGCCCATAATTAACTATACCCTTCAGGTACCTCAGAATATGCTTTGTAGCAATAAAGTGAACATGTCTTAGATCTGTCAGGAACTAGCTCAAGGTGTTCACGGTAAAGAAAATATCTGGTCTCGTGTTCATCAGGTACATCAAGGACCCAATCATCTGATGATACATCACATCAACCGCTTCTAATGAAGCATCACTTAATAGCTTCAGTTTCGATGCCATAGGTGTGGTTATGGCCTTGCAGTCCATCATCCCAAACCTCTTCAGGATCTCTACTGCGTACTTCCCTTGTCCGAGGAAGATTCCATCCGCATTCTGCCACACATCCATGCCTAGAAAATAGTGCATCATACCCAAGTCTTTCCTTTCAAACTCGGCAGCAATCTTCCTCTTCATATCAGCAATCAACCCATCCATACCTGTTACAAACAAATCATCTACATACAGTAGGAGTATCACTGGGTTACCTTTTTCAACCTTGTAGTAAAGGTTGGAATCTACTTTACTTTTGGTAAAGCCCAAACTGGATAGAAAGCCATCAGTTCTGTTGTACCATGTCTTGGGTGCATGTTTCAAACCATACAAGTCTTTCTTCAATCTACACACACGATACTCCATGTCATGTGTCTCAAAACCAAGTGGCTGCTTGTGAGGACCCTGTAGCAAATAATTAATCAAAATACACGATATAGCAGCAGAACTCAAAATCACTTTTATATTAATCGCAGGCCACCTCGAGGGGGCAACCTCCTTTGAGCAAACTCAATACAAAATAATTTCACGGTGCCTTCCTTGGCCTCAACACACACTTATATACTAAAAATAGGCGCCAATACTATGGGTCAAAACCATGGGCCAATATAAACTATGGATCAACAAATACTACAGGCGGCTTACAAAGCATATGCGCCCAACAACAATAACACAAACTATGGATCAACAATTACTATGGGACGACTTACAAATCATATGAGTCCAACAACAATATACTAACACGGTAAAGAGAAGGATTGGCATGGGTTCCTAACATCCCCTCCCACTTAGAAAAAGCTTTGTCCTCAAAGATTTATATGTGGAAATTGTCGCTGAATCTGAAGGAGTGGTTCCCACGTAGCATCCTCGGGCTACATTCTGTGCCATTGAATTAAGACCTCTGTGATAGAGCGAGAGCGAAGCTGATGAGTATGCTTATTGAGGACAGCCTCCGGCTCCAAAAAGATGGATCCTTCATTACCAGTTTTGGTAAAATAGTTTGGCCTTTGATGTTGGTGCCAAGAACTTTCTTCAGACAAGAGACATGAAATACTGGATGAATGCGGGAAGAAGGTGGAAGTTCCAATTTATAAGCAATAGACCCAATCTTCTGAAGAATCCTATATGGCCCATAGAACTTTGGAGCGAGCTTATGACGCCCTTTGATTTTTAGTGAGGATTGCTTGTAAGGCTGGAGACGAAGAAAAACCATATCACCGGCTTCAAAAGTGCGCTCAGAACGGTGCTAATCAGCTTGTTGCTTCATGCGATTTCTTGCCATGTGAAGATTTTCGCGCAAAATGCGAAGAACCTCATCACGGTTTCGAAGGACCGTGTCAACTGCCTGAATTGGAGAACTGCTGGGGGTGTAAGGAAGAAGAACTGGCGGTGCCTAACCATAAACTGCTTCATATGGAGTCATTTTAGAGGCAATGTGGTAAGAGGTATTGTACCACCATTCAGCGAGAGGGAGCCACTTTGCCCACTAATGTTGTTGCTCAGAGGAGAAGCAACGAAGATAAGTTTCCAAGCATTTATTGATAATTTCAGTCTGACCATCCGTTTGTGGGTGATAACCTGAACTCATCTTCAGTTTGGTGCCAGTGTGGTGAAAGAGTTCTGTCCAAAAATGACTGGTGAAAGTCGCATCACAATCCGAGACAATGGAAGAAGGCATTCCATGAAGATGAAAGATATGGTCCAGGAAAATTTGAACAACAGAGGAGGTTGTATAGGGATGGCTGAGAGCACAAAAATGACTATATTTAGAGAGGCGATCAACCACAACCAAAATCACAGTCTTCCCTCCAGATTTAGGGAGCCCTTCAATGAAATCCATAGAAATATCTGTCCATATCTGGGTAGGTATGGGCAAGGGTTCGAGCAATCCCGGAAGGGGTGTTGTTTCACCCTTATTACGCTGGCAGGTATCACATGCAGCCACCATCTGTTGAATTGTCCTTTTCATGCCCTACCAAAAGAAATTGCACAGTGCTCGTTCATACGTTTTGAGAAAACCAGAGTGCCCAGCTGACGGAGAAGCATGGAGTTCATAGAAGATAGCTTGTTGAAGAGCTATGTTCTGGGGAAGCACCAGACGACCCTTGTATCTCAGTGAAGCACCATCCCAAGAGTAATGTGGGACAGCAGAAGGGTTGTTGTCCAAGCATTGGATGATTTGAGATAATGAAGAGTCATTGACATAAGCCTGTTGAACCGATTGCAACCAATTTGGAACAGGCATATAAATAGTGGAAAGAGAACCTTGGTCATCAAATGTGCAAGAAAGGGCATCCACCACAATATTGTCCTTACCCTTCTTATAAGCGATCTCATATTCATAACCCATGAGTTTTCTAACCCATTTCTGTTGTGCTGGGGAGGATACACGTTGTTCTAGGAAATATTTTAGACTCTGGTGATCAGTCTTGATGCAGAAATGATTCCCTATGAGGTAGGGTCGCCACTTTTGTACTGCATGCAAAATAGCCATCATTTCCTTCTCATATGTAGAGGCAGCTAAATTCTTACCGGAAAGGGCTTTGCTGGTGAATGCAATGGGGTGTTCATCTCGAAGGAGAACAGCACCAAGTCCAATGCCGCAAGCATCACTCTCAATAGTGAAGGGCTTGGAAAAATCGGGCATAGCTAGAACAGGAGTAGTACACATAGCTTGTTTCAGCTTGTCAAATGCACACTCAGTAACATGTGTCCATGTAAAAGCATCCTTTTTCAACAGAGCAGTTAATGGAGCTACAATATTCCCATAATCCTTGACAAACTTGCGGTAGTAGCCAGTCAACCCCAAAAAACCACAAAGGCTCTTGAGTGTCTTAGGAGGCTGCCAATTGTTCATGGCAGCGATTTTGGAAGGATCCACACGAACCCCTTGTGCTGAGATAATGTGCCCGAGATACTCAACTTCCTTTTGGCCAAAAACACATTTAGACTTTTTGGCATGGAGATGAAGATCAGAGAAAAGTTTCATTACAAGAGAAGGATGCTGGAGATGTTCAGCCCATGTTTTACTGTAGATGAGGATATCATCAAAAAATACCAGAATGAATTTCCGCAAATAGGGTCGGAATATTTTATTCATCAAGGCCTGGAATGTGGAAGGAGCATTAGTGAGACCAAATGGCATGACCAAAAACTCATAGTGGCCATCATGTGTGCGGAAAGATGTTTTAGGGATATCATCCTCATGAACCCGAATTTGATGATACCTAAAACGAAGATCCAACTTGGAGAAAAATTGAGCACCATGAAGCTCATCAAGAAGCTCATCAACAACAGGAATTGGAAACTTATCCTTGATGGTGAGGTGATTAAGTGCTCGGAATTCAATGCAGAGGCACCATGACTCATCTTTTTTGTGGACAAGAAGAACTGGTGAAGAAAAGGAACTTGTGCTTTGGCGAATAATACCTTGCTTCAGTAAGTCCCTAACGAGGAGTTCAATATCTGTTTTTTGGTGAAATGGGTAGCGATAGAGCCTGATGTTTGGAGGAATGCTTCCAGGAAGGAGTTGAATACGATGGTCCTCTGGTCGTGAAGGTAGAAGTCCCACTGGTTCAGCAAAAACACCTGTATATCGATCCAGAATTTGTTGGAGATCCAAAGGAGTAGTGGGGGCCACTAATGGTTGCATTTGAATGGAATGGAGCTGAGCAATGACACCATCGGAACTCTTCTTAAGGATTTTTTCCATGCGATGTGAACTGATGATGCTAAGAGACCCTGGTTGTAATACTTTCAATGTGTGTTTGTGTCCATCGGGGGAGAACTGCATCCAAAGTTCAGCAAAATCCCATAATATGGGGCCAAGTGTGCGCAGCCATTGAGCGCCCAAAACCACATCACATCCGCCTAAGGTCAAGGCAAACATGTAAAAGCGGAGGTTATAATCTCCCATAGAGATACGCACATTACGACACTTCCCTTTGCAAGGTAAGGTGCCCCCATTGGCAACCATGACTTCAAAGTTGGAGCAAGGATGGATAAAACAATCAGCTTGTTTGGCAATCCGAGGGTCAATGAAATTATGAGTGCTGCCAGAATCAATGAGTATTGTAAGAGGAAGCTTCTTGAAGTAACCGCGTACCCACATTATTTGGGGGGGTGTGACTCCAGCTAAAGCATGGAGGGATATCTCGAGCTAGTCATCCTGAGATGGAGGGTTAGTGGGCAGCTCCTGAATGTCAACCAGAGCATCCATTGTATCAGGAGATTCTTCACCAATTTCAGAGGCAAGTGGAGAATCCACATCCAAGAGATAGAGCTTTTGTTGAACACATCGATGTCCCCAATTGAATTTCTCATCACAATTATAACAAATCCCTTTTTCTCTGCGTGCCTGCATCTCTGCTTCAGACAAATGCTTGATTGGAGGTGAGCGAGGAGCTGGCGGAATGGGAGGTCGTTGAGAACCCATATTTCGAAAGGGAACAAAAGAGGATTTGGAGCGTTGTTGGGCTGCCAGATTGTCTTCTGCCAACTTATCCAACCCCAGGGCTTCCATCATTGTGTTGGGACTGAACATTTTGACCTCAGAGCGAATTGCATCCTTTAGACCACTGATAAAACAACTCCGGTAGAAGTCATCAGGGAATCCTTCAGTGTGATTAGCTAGTTTCTCAAATTCAGTTTGATACTCTTTCACAGTGCCAATTTGGTGAAGTTTAGTGAGAGCTCTGGTGAAGTCATCAAAAGCACTAGAACCAAATCGTTGCAAAAGGAGCTGGCAAAAATCAGGCCATTTTGGCTCTTCATGAGCCTTGATGTACCAATGATACCATTGAAGAGCTTCCTGTTCCAAATGAAAGGAGGCAAGTGGAACTTTGTTGACATCAAAAGTATTATGAAGACTGAAATACTGTTCTGCCTGATAGATCCATCCAGTCGAATCAGTACCATTGAAGCGAGGAAAATCTAGCTTCGGACCGTGAAAATTGCTGGAAGAAGAGAACCCATTGTCTGATGAAGACTCGGACTGTCGTCTGGTGTTCATAGCTCAAGATGGAGACCGAGAAATTTTTCATCCAGTTCTCGGAGTTTGGCTTGGATGGCTGCAATTGCTTCCTCCATGGTTTTTGCTCCTGTGCGGGTGACAACCATAACCAGGACCCTTTTTTTTTTCGGGGGGAGTGGGTAGAAAAACAAAAACAGAAACTATTTCAGTAGAGGAAAATCTGGATTTGGGAAAAAATCGGAAGGGTAATGTGGGTTTGAGTAAGTTTTGGACACTGTCGAGAGGACAGGGAAGCAAAAGGGAATTTTAGGAGTGGGGTGAAAGAATGAGAAAATTTGGTAGAGAGGGACAAAGAAGCAAAATGAGGAAAGGAATACGGTGGCAAAATTTGAAGGCGTTTGGGTGAAAATCGAAGGAGTTATGGCAAACCCTAAAAATATACAAATGTGGGATTTCGGGTCTTGGGAAGTGGAATTTGGGATAGGGTCATCAGGAATGAAATATGCAGAATGGAATTGCAGAGGTGTCAGTGAAGTTTCAGGGAAAACAGAGTTGAAACTAAGGAATGAAATTTTTTTTTTTTTTTATCAGGAAGGGATCTGCAACGGCGCGAAAGTGATCGGAAACAGTGGAATCTGCAATGGCGCAGAAGTGATTGGCAACAAATGGATCTGCAACAGTGTGGAACTGACCGGCAACAGTTCTGGATAGAGGAAATCTGCGATTGTGCAACTGAAAATAGATATGGACCCCAGGTATGTGCGGCTTCCTATCAGTTCAAGGGATTCAATCAGCCACCAATGCTGTCTAACGGCTTGCGTATTGGGGCAGTACCCCTCACTCCACGGCTCAGGTAAAACTGATAACTGCTTGACCACAAACGACAGCTCTTGGTTTACCTCACGGGTGGGAACTATTCAATCAGGTAGGGGTCGTTGCCCTTTTCACTGGCAGGTCTTCTCAATGGGCCAACTACTTCGGGGTTCCTGTGGTACTCCTCACAATGATTTTTAGGGCTTATGCCCAAGTAATTCCCACAATTAAGCGGATAGGGATTATTCCCAGATCCGAACCTGCAAAAGAAGTGAAAAAAAAAATTTGGGCAGAAATTTCACCGAACGAGCCCAAGAAAGTGCTATCATACCAGATGTGAGGACCCTGCAGCAAATAATTAATCAAAATACACGATATAGCAGCAGAACTCAAAATCACTTTGATATTAATCGCAGGCCACTTCGAGGGGGCAACCTCCTTTGAGCAAACTCAATACAAAATAATTTCACGGTGCCTTCCTTGGCCTCAACACACACTTATATACTAAAAATAGGCGCCAATACTATGGGTCAAAACCATGGGCCAGTATAAACTATAGATCAACAAATACTACAGGCGGCTTACAAAGCATATGCGCCCAACAACATTAACACAAACTATGGATCAACAATTACTATGGGACGACTTACAAAGCATATGCGTCCAACAACAATATACTAACACGGTAAAGAGAAGGATTGACATGGGTTCCTAACACTGCCCCACATACACTTCCTCTTCTACTACACCATTCAAGAAAGTGGTCTTGACATCCATCTGGTGTATCTTCCATTTTTATCACTGCAGCCAGAGCAAGTACTGATCTGATGGAAGTGTATATGGCTGCAAGTGCAAAATTTTCTTCATATTCTATTCCTTTTTTTTGAGAGAAGCCAGGATCCATGAATCTTGCTTTATATTTCTCTATGCTGCCCTCTACAGCATGCTTGATCTTGTAGATCCATTTAGAAGTTACAATGGACTTTCCTTCTAGTCTTGGGACAACATCCCAAACATCATTCTTCATGATCGATTGATACTCTTCGATCATAGCATCCTTCCATTCTTTTCCTTCTGCTACTTCTTCATAGTTGGAAGGTTCTTTATCACTAATGTCACATAGCAAGGCTACATAACTGGAGCAAGACCTATTTCTCTTCCTATCTCTATGTGTTTCTTCTAAAGCTCCATATCTTTTTGCACATTGGATAATTTCACATACCCAAGCAGGTTTCCTCTTATGAGGATTCTTATCCTAAGGTGGATCCACAGGTTCTTGAGGTTCTTCTAATTCTTGATCTTCTTCTTGAATTTCTTTGTTCATGGTTGTATCATGAACTCTGGGTGCTTCTATTTCTTCAGGTTCTTCAATCGGTCTCTTCCTAGATTTGATGTAGGATGAATCTTTGTCAAATGTTACATCTATGTTGATGTTGATCTTCTTGAATCCTGGGAAGTATATTTTGTAAGCCTTCGAGCTTTCAGAGTATCCCACAAATATACCATTCTTTCTTGAAGGATCTAACTTCGTCCTCTTTTCTTTCAGAATGTGTATGTATACAGGACAACCAAATATTTTGAGATGGTTGACTTCTGGTTTCTTGCCGGAGAAGACCTCTTCAGGTGTCTTTTTCTTAAGTAATCTATGTGGAGTACGGTTTCATACATATATCGTTGTTCTGGCAACTTCTTCCCATAGATGGATGGGAAGATCTTGATCATGAAGCATGGCCCTTGTTGCTTCCATGATCATTCTATTATTTCTTTCTGCAATCCCATTCTATTGTGGATTATATGGAGTGAATAACTCCCTCTTAATCCCTGAGTCTTTGCATAGCTCTTTGAATTCATTTGATGTGAATTCTCCGCCATTGTCTGATCGAAAGGTCTTGATCTTCTTTTCTGTGTGGTTCTTGATCAAGGCTTTGAATTCCTTGAACTTGCTGAATACTTCATATTTGTTCTGCATAAAGTATATCCATGTCTTTCAAGAAAAATCATCAATAAAAGAAACATAGTATACATACATGCTTAATGAACTGGATTCCATTGGACCGCATACATCGGAGTGGATAATTTCCAAGATTCTGTTTGCCTTGCTCTTGCTACTTGGAAATGTCTTCTTTGTGTTCTTCCCTTTCGCACATCCTTTGCATACACCTTCAAGTTTTGTCTACATTTTTGGGAGATCTTCAACATCTTTGCTTGCAAGTGGTAGTTCTCTGTAATGCACATGTGCAAGCCTTCTATGCCAAAGCTCATTTGGTTCTACCAAGTCATGAACCAAAGCTTGTTCTGGTTGGCCCTTCAATTTGTATAGTCCTCTTTCTTATTCCCCAATCACTATTGCATCATCAAAATACTTTCCCTTTGGCCACATGAGGACTTGGCCATCTACAAATGCAACCCTCATTCCTTTTTCATCCAATGTAGATATGGAGAGGAGGTTCTTCTTTAGTCCAAGTACAAACAATACATCTTTCATCTTGATAGATTTCCAGAGTCTAGCTTATATGAGGATTCACCACTACCTTTTATTAGATACTCATATTCATCTCCAAGTTTCACCTTGTGAGGTGATTCATGTTCATATAGTTTCACAAAGGATTCCTTGAATCCTATCATATGTTTGGAAGCACCACTGCCTATAAGCCAATCATTTCTACCATGTGTGATAGTTCCCATGAGAGAGGAAATTAGAACATATTCTTCATCACTTGAAGAATCATCATTGTCTTGTCTGGTTCTCTTTGTGGAAGGTTCATCATACTCTGCAGCATGAGCATGATGTCTTCTCTTGTTTCCCTTCTTCTTGTGAGAGCTACTTTTGTTTCTAGGACAATCCCTAGCAAAGTGTCCTCTTTTGACACATGTATAGCAAATGTACTTACACATATCTCTAGGCTTTCTAAAGTTACTCTTCTGGTGAGAGTGCTTACCTCTGTGGTGGCTAGTTCTGGTTTTCTTGGATTGTACTGTGAGAACTTGATCTTCACTTCCCATCTTTTCTTCTCAAGCTGCTGTCTAAGCTTCTTCTTGAGAGCATTCTTCCCATCATCTTCTAAACTTGACTAGATTCATTCTGGCACAGGTCCCTTGAATGAAAGAGTCACATGTCCTAGGGAGACCATTCAAGGTGGTCATTACAATTTCTACATTCTCCACTTCTTCATCCACTGCTTCAAGTTTTTATTTGATCTAGGAGACCCTTGTGAAGTATGACTATATGGTCTCTGCATTTTGTATCTTCACATTCTTCAACTGGTTCCTCAAAGTCATCTTTCAGTTTAAGTTCTTTCCTTCAAACAGTTTGGTTAGGGCATCAAACATAGCTTTAGGTGTCTTTAGGGAGGACACATGTGGTATGAGGTGATCCTTGATTGAATCAGCAATAATCCTCTTACCTATAACCAACTTCTTCTTGTGTAATTCCTTAGCCTCATCTCCCTCTGGAACTGGAACCTCCTCATTGATGTAGGAGTCCAACTCATTTTCTTTCGGGACCAGGGAGATCTTATACTTCCAGGATTAGAATTTATCATCTCCCTCAAGCTTTTCATCAAGCTTGGTATGATAAGACACCTTAACTGAGAACCTCAAATGGAAATACAAAATATTTAGATCTTACCAGGTTAAGATGTCAAATCTGGATTTGGAGCTGAATTTCTACAGAGTTGGTTCAGGAGCATATTAAGGTTTGACTTTATCAGATTTTTGTCCAACCAAAAGCTTTTATCTTGATCTCTAGACTTCGATTTTGAGGAGGAGATCAATCCAGGCCTGGGCTCACTCAAAAATTCCACTTATGTGGAGAGCCCTAATTCCCAGCAGTAGTGTCGGGTCAAAAACTGAAAATGCTCAGAATCAGATTCTGCTTCGACGGAAAGATGCGCCCTGGGGAGGAGAGTTATCCCAACCTTCTTTTGCTAAAAATCTGTGGAGAGATATCCAAAAAGTAGGAGGCCGTAGTTTCCGTAGCTGCACAGTGTCTTCTTCTTAGGTTAGCTCTAATTCCATGTTAGATTTTTATCATTTAAGCTAGCATTAACTTAGGATATTAACTAAGAGAATAACAAGCACAGTAATCAAACACATGAGAAAATGAACACAAATATTTTCCTCAGGGAAACCATAAAGGAGAAAGTCCCACAACTTCCTCATAGATTCAGCAACAAAAGCAAAGCCCCAAAAATAGTAAGATGATTTCCCAACAGCAGTAGCCTCTTTCTTTCTAGCCCTTGCAACTTCTTCTTCCTCAGTTATGCGCTACAACTGAGTGTGAGTGAGTGTGTGATAAATATAGAGGCTCACTCTCTATTTATACTAATTCCCAACTTGACAATAACTCACTAGGGCCAACTTCTCTAGAACATTCTAATAACCCTAGGGCCCCGAACTGCAGGGACTTTAACCCTTGAATAATAGGAGGGTTACCCACAATGAGTTGACATGACTTGTTTACATTATAGAACCTCCCGATAAGAACATAGGGACATAACATGACTTAATTACATTACAGATATTTCCCGAAATAAACATCAGGGTACAATACATGAAATATACAAGTGAATACATTCCAAAGTTACAAATACATCAACACCATATGGTACAAAACAAGGGGTCGATGCAGAGATTAGCAATCATAATGCTCAAGAAGCATTTCCTGGATATTGCTGTTTCACTAGCACGGGTACATTGGAGACAACATTTTTGTTTATGACAATCTTTTTCCCATAAAGATAGAGAATATCTTAGGTATCTATACATTGTTTAACTTATTGTTTGTAATATTATCAAAAAAGTTGTTTTACAACTAATGATGACATGATCGTCTTGCAAGAAATGTTGTCTTTTATAAACATATAAAGGATATCTCATTGGAGATATTTGGGCCCACCATCTGCAAGGTGGTATAAACAAACAAAACAATTAAAAGATGAGATCACTAATTGCTTAGTTGGCATGTTCGACAACGAGACCATCAATAGAGTGGAAGTCCTAAAGAAGGTTGGACAACATATGAAGATTGTGAGGGGCCAATTTAGGGTTCATCTAGAAAGGAACCCTAGGCATGAGTGCCCTCCAGTGATTCCTGGAAGAGGGTGCAAATCCGTAGTAGAAGATGGAAAGGATAGGGCTTTGAGAAAATAACGAAAGCTACCGCCAGGCACGGGAGGGTATGCAATACTTTCAACATTGTAATTATAAACTTTATTATTATTAATTTTTAGATCAAATTTGAAACATGTAACATATTTCAACCTTTTCATAGGATTCCAGAGACATAAAAGGCCACCAAGGCTAGACAAGAAAAAATTGGATAGAACAAGATTGGGCCTTGTGGTTATTCCAATTTGGTGGCACGAATTATAAGTATCAAAAAAACAATATTACATCCCAGAAACAAAACAAAAAAATGCAACTTATTTTTCATATTATTTAAATTTAAAAGGTAATTTCATGGCATTATGTAAATATGCAGGTTGATCTATTCAATGAAGTGCCCACAGAGGAATACTTGAAGCTTGGATTCCAGCACGGCCTTGGAGTTGTTGTTGGATGCCTAAAAAGCTTGTTTGGGAAAACACACTCTTATGGTGATCCATATTGCATGCAAGTATATAAAATCAATGAAGTTTATTTAAGAATGATTACTTGTGCATTATATTCGTTATAATTATTTGCAATAAAATATTGACTCAATTTTGAGCAAGAAATTAACGATCCACCTAATGTTGAGAATGGAGGACAACCTATCGAAGGTCATGCTTTGAATCCAAGTAATGAATGAATTCATATGCTACAATTTAAAATTTTGCATTGCAAATGGTGAATAACAATTGTACTTTTTCATTTTTCAATTGCAGAGAATGTAGAGGCTCATACTATACAAGATGAGCCTATACAGGGACACGAAGTACATGATGTGGCCACAATAGGTAAAAAACACCTATGTAATATTTTTGTAATGAAAAAATTGTCATTATAAATTCATAAGATATCAATTTAACAATTTTACATTACTGCAGCAAATCCCAACCACTTGCAGCAACATCCACATCGCGAATACTCTACTAGGAAGACAATACGACAAGTTGTAGTAGATGAGTTGCTTGCTGATTTTCTAAAAATAAAAAAACCTAGAAAGGAATGACTTAATTAACACTATCTATACTTATTTTTTATAATAAATTAAATCCACGTTTTTGCATATCAATTTAATATTTTTTCTAGTGCTAGCATTGTGTATGGGGAATTGAGAGTGATGTGAGGGGGGGAGGGGCCATAAGAGCTTATTCCTTCATGTGTCTGGCCCAGTTAAGTACAGAATAATTTATTGGAGTTGTTTAATCTTGGAGAAAACCTCCCTCGATCAAACAAATCAACATCAAACTCAATTTTGACTTTGTTTTTGCTCTGGATCAAGGGATGTTTTCTCCAATATTAGAAGTCTCCAATAAATTATTCTAGAAACCAAGAGGAGATTATTCATGAGTTTTAGTTTTTTCTGTCAAATTTTTGGTTTGTTCTCACCGATTAAATCCATGTTTGAATCTAGCATGATGAGGGACTAGTCCAAAAAGAAGGCTCAGAAGGTGATGGGAATCATTGTAAAGGTATGTTGGCATTCTCATAAAAATGCATCTTAGATTATTTAATACTAGTACAAATATGGCTTGTATTGATTTTCTATATATTTGTGGAGGTTGAATGATTTGGCACTACAGGTACTACACAAATTTAACAATGGTTGGGCTATGATGAGGGGAGGTATGTTGTTTCCAATTTCATTACATATTATGTTCATGCTATGTATTTCATGCCATATTATGTTCATGTTGTGTATTTAATTCCAGATTATGTTCATGTTACTCTGAATATCACAACTCATGTACAGTTCCATGCCCAAAAAATTAGAAGTTCTTTTAACCAAAATCAAGTATGTAGCAAGAATAGACCGTTTTGATCTTCTTCCTTCTACTATGATGATAAAAATATATATGGAACATATGTGACAATATACCTTGAGAGACAAAAGGTTAAATTCCTTGGTGTTATTGGTCTTATGGGTAAAAGGGGTTGTTTGTCCACCTTTATGGTACACCTTGGTCTTGTGGGTATGAGGGTTGTCTTAACTTATTTTTGTGACCCCTTTGGTTGACTTATGGTCCTTCATATTTTACTTGGTCCTGGCAGCCTTATTTTGTGTACCTTTGGTATGATGACTTTTATTTTATTGTTTTATTTTTATCACCCATATGACCTTTAGTACCCTATCCTAACTCAACCTAGCATTATTTTATGTTGTTTGGAAACAAGCCTAAAAGCTAGGAGTTAGTGGATTGACCCTTCTAGAAAGCTTGTTAAGATTATAAATTCAATTCATGAATTTCATTTTGGAGTGTCTGTTCACAAGAGAAGATTGAAGATATGATCTTACGCTTTCTCTAGGGTTTGCTCAAGAACATCATTCCCACTTCAACGGCTCATTACACATATGGGCCACATCATCTTCAACAAATGACAACAGAATGGGTCATTTGTGCCACCTAGTGCTCCAAGGCACATATCATGGCTCCAAATCACAAAATTCCATGCCCTTCTTGTCATGTCATCAACCTTAATTATTTATTTGTCATTAATGGCCATGTCATCAACCTTAATTATTGTTTTGTTGATTTCAGTAAAATGCATTCCTAGGTTAGAGGATGTTGAATCTAAAGGTGAAACCATTTTAGTTGTGCTCAGTTATATGTCTTACATGCCATACTCTCTATTTGAAGGATTAATTTATTCTGAGGATATAGGACTCTAGAATGTTGATATGTGCATCTAACCATATGATTATTTTGTCCAAACAGTCTCTAAGTGTGAAGTTATAGGTCTGCCAAAATGGGGTTTCCGGAAATTGACTAAAGTATTGGAAAATTAGTCTACGTTTCCCTAAGAAAATGCCCGCCATATCTCATAGGTTAATCATAAAAATAATATGTGAGTACCAGGATATAGCTTCTTGAAGTGTTTATCTGACCATGGTCTCAGTTTTCCTAAAGAGTGCTTGAAGACAAAGTTATATGTATGCCAATATGGTTAATGATAATGCCCTCCTCCAACTCTATGTCGTGTCTCCGTAGAAAATTCTTCAGAGAAGGATACGAAGGAGTTGGTTTGTTGAAGATCTCATGTTGAATCTAATATTGACGAAGGAGATGGTTTGTTGCATATATATCGTGTCGAATGTGGTGTAATTGAATTTTTTTTGTTATGGATTGTTTTAATATTTTTTGTTCTTATAATTAGTTTGTCCAAATAGTCTCTAAGGGTGATGACTCTATCTCTTATCCTTGCACCATAATCTAAGACATAACAACCATCTTTAGTGTGTTAAATGTTAGCACTAATGAATGCCATTTGAGAATGTAGGCTATAGGGTAGTAAAACGACATTACTCATTTTGTTGGTATCTTCCAAAACCTATCAGTAGCAGGAAACTACCATTAGTAAAAATGGATACATCATTTTCAAGGGTAGGCCCTGTAAGGTGGTTGAAGTATCCACTTCAAAGACTAGAAAACATGGTCATGAAAAGTGACATTTTGTTGCAAGTGATATTTTTAATGGGAAACAGCTTGAAGGTATTGTCTTATCTTCTCATAATTGTGATGTACCTCATGTTAATCACACTGATTTTCAGTTGATTGATAAATTTGGGGATGGATTTGTGAGTCTACTGGATAATAATGGAAACATAAAGGATTATATCAGGCTCCCTTTCGATGAACAACTATTGACCCAGATCAAAGGTGTTTTTGGAGAGGGAAAAGCTCTTGTTCTCACTGTGATGTATGGAATAAGGATTACTAAATTCCCAATAGAGAACACCTAATACCCTAAAACCCCTAGCAAGAATGACCCTTAATACCCTAATACCCTAAGCACTATATACCTAGGAAAATGGTGACACACGAAAGCCTTTGCCAAGCGTGCAGACCTCATAACCCTATCTATTGAATTCAAGGTATTATTCAAAATGGGAAGTCCCACAGGCAGACGAATGGCATCCCATATACACCTCAAGTAGACCTTCCCCATTGTTATGTCGACCATAGCCTGGATTCATTGACAGACATAGTTGGGTCATTGTTGCTCATTGGGTGAATAAAAATGAGTGGTTTTGGGATTACTAGGAGAAGAAGAAGAAAAATACAAATAACAGGATTTTGGTTTGATTCAAGTACCGGCAGCAAGTCAAGTTTTTATCACCTGACCCACAGTCTTAGGCCTCACTTGCTCGCTCTTAAAAGGGTAACCTAATGCATTTATTTAACCTAAGATTGAACCCCAATCAATGGGTAATGAGCATATCCAAAACAATGGCATACACAAAGCCAGCTTTAGTCAAGTGCATGATTACACGGGCAATCCAAGGAAAATAAATCTCAATCAGGTGCATTCATTAAACATATAAGTCACAGACATATCAAGGACATATTTCCGTTATTGAGATCCTCTATTTCATATTTAAATTGTTTAGGTTTTGAATATCGATATTGCAAAGCACCTCTCCTGATTATGGGAATCCGATTGAAATGGGATATCCCTACTCTTGCATATAATTCCCTCCTCTGTATCTTTGTCGTGTCTCTGTAGAAAATTCTTCAGATAAGGATGTGAAGGAGTTGGTTTGTTGAAGAGATAATGTTACCACGTGACCTTTGGTACCCTACTCTAAGTGTACTCAACTTTATTTTATGTTTGTGACTATGGTAACCACCCTAAAAGCTAGGGTTTCCTAAGTGACCGTTCTAGAAGAGTTGCCAAGTTTATATATTATATTCATAACTTAACTCTTGGAGTATCTTGAAATGAAAGAAGTATAGATATGATCTTTGTTGGACGCAACATAGGGTTATTGTTGTTGTAAAGTTGAGTGTACTTAAAGTAGGGTACCAAAGGTCATATGGTACCTCTTCTAGGGTTTTTAGACTTGTGTTGTGATATCTCTCTCTCTATCTCAAGGTGTTAGACTTGTGTTGGTAACTCTCTCTCTCTCTCAAGGTATGTATTCTGAAAGCGTGTCCTTACAATGGCAAGAGTTGACTCAAAATTTCTCAGTATAAGGCAAATCCAAACTAGATATATCTAAAATTGCTATTGTTATTTAATTATTGTTCATTAGTTAAACTTGACAAAATTTTGTTACATTTTATGTTATGTACATTGTAATTGATAACTCATCTCAAGGACCAACTTTAACACAGTGACCAGTGGATTATAAAAGTTGAAAGGGATGGAAATTATGTTTGAAATTATTATAGCAGTACATTTCTGGATGTAGCTTTGTTGTTTTCTTCTTCTTATACAGTGATGATAAAAATATATGTGAAAATATACCTTGACAAAGAGAAAAGATTAAATTCATTGGTCTAGTAGGACCTATGGGTAAAAGGGGTTCTTTCTCCCCCTTTACAGTACACCTTGGTCTTGTGGTTATGGGGGTTTCATTATTGTCTTAGGCATTTTGCAAGAGCTGCTTCATATGACTTATTACATGTTGTTGTTAGAACAACCAAAATCATGTGTATTTTCCTTTGAAGGGTGCTTCAACCTTTTAGTTTTTAAATACATAGACTCCTTTCTTATGAGTCGGCCTAGGACTATATGAATGTCTTCATTTATTTCAAACTTTCAAATATAGAATATAACAAATTCTTTTTGGAAAAAAAATGATGGAGATCCAAAATACATACAAGATTTAGGGAACAACATGCCAAGTCATATTTACTGCTACTATGTGTGGTTAACCCTATTCCTAACCCTTTCTCTATTAAGGTAAGTTATTTGTTCCACTGGTGACTTGTCCTTTATGTGAGAATATATGAACCTAAAATTATCTGAGTATAAGGGTGATTCAAAACATTTCTACATTGGAATTATTATTGTTTTTTGTTAACTGTTTTCCTAGTACTGTTATTACTGTTATATTTCATGTGCATTGTTATTATTTTAGCTTCATTATATTATCGTTATTGTTTATGTTTTGTACATGGAGATTGGTAAATCATCTCAATGACCAATTTAACACAGTGACCATTGGACTGTTAAAGTTGAAAGAGATGAAAATTATGTTATAATTTTAGCACATTAGTATTGTTTTGAATCTATATTTGCTTCAGTTCTGTCTCATGCATGAAAGTATAAAATTTTGATTTTATGCAAAAATCAAAATTTAATATATTGCATATGGAGTGGCTTGAAATAGATAAATTATGTTCATTTATCTACATAACTCATCCTATTTCTTCCACATCTAAAAAGTTGTGTCTTTTGAAAAACTACTATTCCTTGAAGGGATAGAGGTTTCTAGTTTATCCCTTGTATTCTATTAGAGATGCTTCGTCTCTTTTGTCTGAGGCTTTAAATATTACAATGGTCCTTGTGGGACAATCCTTAGGGAATAACAAGATTGAACAATTTTTGAATCAAGGCATGCAATCTAAAGTTTAAATCAATGCAACATATAAATAACACATCATACATAGGTAGAAGAAGTATCCTTGGATTCTTATGAATTGATCAATAAAATAAAAAGGAAAGAGATTAAAGATAAATGGAACTTATGTGATTGTTTTGATGTCAAATTGGAACATGTTATTTGTTCAAGCGCTAATAGCAATGTAAACATCAAAGTTACATGCACCACTTGGTGGAAATACCTCCAAGAATGGAGTTCAATGTGGTTGAGCATGAGAACTATGATATTGATGGCGCAATTGATGTGAATGGGGATGCATAAACTCCAAAAAATCCTCCTATCTGGGATCATTTTTCATGAGATCTTATCACACATGCTTTTTGTTACCTCTGTTGCCAACGTGACTATGTCTTATCTATTGGCTTGACTGTGTGTCTCTTTTTCTAGCATGATTGTGTCTTCTTTGCTGCCAGCGTGATTTTGTTTTCTATGTTGGCTTGACTCTTCTACCAGCGTGACTTTGTCTTCTCTGCTGCCAGGGTGATTGTGTCTTTTCTATTTCTAGTGTGATTGTATCTTCTCTACCAACATGAATGTATCTTGTTTACTGTTGGTGTGACTGTGTTTCTCAACTAAGTTGTGACATGTGTCTTTTCCTTCTTAAGAAGTGATGCTAAAGCCTAGATAAAAGATTGAAGTTTCTCTTCATGTTGATTAAGAATCTAAGATTTGTACCCTTACTACTCTAACCCTCTTAAACTCTCTCTCAAGGTACGTCATTTGTTCATCTAGGTGACTTGTCCCTTCGGTGAAAAGATCAGAACCTAAAAAGTATCCAAGTATAAAGTTGATCCAAAACAATACTAGACCATCATTGTTATTATTCTTTGTTACTTTTTATTTCTTGTACATTGCCATTTATTGTGCATTAGATTAACTTCATTATTATTGTTTATGTTATGTACATTCCAATTGGTAAAACATCTCAAGTACCAACTTTAATGCAGTGACCAATGGAGTGTTAAAGTTGAAAAAGATGATTCCTAATCACATTTTAGCTCCAAGAAATTATTTCAAAAAAAATTATTGCACTGGTGGCACGATCCAGTGTCTACATGCCTGGTTCAGCCCTTGTTGAGTTCATTTCTTGGTGGACTTTGGTTGCTAGAGTGTGGTGGATCAACAGCTCTGTGAGGAGGTTCAGGCTTCTATTGGGTTTTTTTCAGGTGTTGAATCTTTTTCGTTCCAAGAAGATCTCATCTCTTGCTCTTATTGGTGGATCAATTTGTTTGCAGGTTGATTTTTGTTGATCTGGAGCTCTTTAGCATGGATTCATTGGCTTCATCTGGTTCTCCTCAATGGGCTCATTTCTGCAGTTTCTTAGAGCTGTCTCGGTTTCCCAGGACCTCTCATTCTGCTATGTGTAAGATTCTCTGGCATTCTTTATCACTCTGCTGGTTGTGTTGTTGTTTCCTTATGCCTGTCTATTCGAAGGTGGTTGGTGTGTTTCCTTCTGCCTGCCTGTTTGACGGTGGTTGGGTCTCATTTTGCAGCTTGGAGTGCTCTCTTTTTTTGTGGTCTCTTTTTTCTGCAGTTTTGTCTATGGAATAGACCTCTCTTTTGGACCCTCTATGGCTTGCTATGGATGCTATAGGAGATCCTCCTCTCCTTACCCCCCCTGAACTAGAGGCAATCAAAAGACTAGTTGCATCATGTGGCAAGAGGAAAGGGGGTTCCTCTTCTCATATATTTGTGAAGAAGGTTGATATTCCTTTTGTTGAGCTACCTGTTGAAAGGATCTATCGAATGGTCCTGAATCTTGTTGAGCGTGGCCTCATCGATCAATTCACAGGTCTCTAGACCTCTCCTAAGTCCATTGATGGTTGGGTCCATAGAAATTGGAGGCACTTAGTTACTGAAGGCATCTGTAACCACTTTGTTGGAAGAGATTTCTTCATCTTTGTGTTTATTTCAATGGAAGAGCGGGACCTCATATTTCGTAATGGTCCTTACTTCATGGGCCCTCAAGGGCTATACCTTAACAAGTGGACTCCTTATTTTGACCCTACCCAAGATGTCTCGTCCGATGTCCCTGTCTAGGTTAGGCTCCCCCACTTACCTTTACATTGTTGGAATCCTAACTCTTTGGAAGCCATTGGAAACAATCTTGGTAAATATATTGATCAGGAAAAAAGGAAGGATCAATTCTCATGCGCAAGATACTGCGTTGAAGTAGACTTGGATATTGGCCTTCCAGAGGCGATCAAGCTCACAGTAGCTAATTGGTATTATATCCAAGAGATAGACTATGATCAAATCCCTTTTAAGTGCCACTTTTTCCATGTTTATGTCCATTTCTCAAAAAATTGTAAGAAGAAATCAGAAGAGGAGCTTGAGAAAGAAAAGGATGACTAGTGGACCCAAGTTCAGAAAGCAAGAGCTTCCAACCAGAAACCTAGAACTAAAGGAAAAGATGGAAAAACTTTGAAAGGATATACTGCTGCTGGAAAGAATCTCCCTAATCCTCCTATTATAGAAAAGGAGTCTTGCAATCATTTTTCTACCCTCAATACTCCCGAAGCTACCTCCCTCGAATAAGGTCAATTGGCTCAATTGGAAGGTCTAGTTGAGGTTCCTGAATTGCTCACTGGAACATTGGAACAATTCAGAGTTTCTAACTCAGAATCTCCTAGGGAAGGTGATCCTTTGAAACACTCTCCAATTGGAGTCAATGCTTCTCCTTCTTGTGCTGATATAACCAGGAAGATCTAGGCTGAAACCTCAGGTTCCTCTGAAGATGACTCAATCGAGCAATTATCAAAAAAGACTGGTAGGAAGTCTCATAAGGAGGCTTGGGAAGAAGAGGCTGAGAGGCTTAATATGCAAGGCATCCAGTCCACCATTGAAATGTCATTAGGAAGAAGCAAGAGGACTAGGACCCCAAATGGATTTATCACTCCCTCCCACCTGAGTAAGTAATGCATATTACTTCTTGGAACTGCTGGGGATTGGGGAACCCAATCAAAGATGAAGCAATAAAAGATTTATTGCGGATGATTCCTTCTAAAATTCTCTTCCTCCAGGAGACTAAGATTGAGGAGGAATCTCTCCTTATCCTCAACAAAACAAAATGAAAATTGAATTCTGACAAAGCTGTTAGTTTGAGAGGTACCTCTGGGGGAATACCTACTCTATGGTGTGATACAAATTTTAGAGTTAAAAGATGGTTTTCCTCTCATCACCAGTTATTTACATACCTTTACCATATCTCAAGTAAGATTTCTGTGTCCCTTTTTAATCTTTATGTTCCAGTCAATCACTCTAAAAACAAATATTGTTGGAAATCACTGTCTGATTTTATAGAGTTGAATTATCCTGAAAACATAGTTGTAGCTAGAGATCTTAATATAACCTTGGCCCCAATCGAGAAATCCGGTCGGATTTGTGGCAAGGACCAATTTCATGATATGGTTGAGGAGATTATTTTGGCATTTGATTTGAAAGATATAAAACCCAAGATTGGTTGTTTCATGTGGTCCAACAACAGTGTGGGATTAGAAAAAATTGTTTCCCATCTTGACAGGTTCCTAGTTCACAGCTCACTGTTGGATGGGAATTCTATTATTTCTTCAAAAATATTACCCAAAATTTCGTCCGATCACCACCCTATCTCTCTGATTTTTGAAAAAGAAAAAATCTTGGTCCAATACCATTTCGGTTCAATCCACTCTGGGCTGAGAGAGATGGTTTTTTCCAATGTGTCTCAAACTTGGTCCTAATTTGTTGATGGATCCCCCAGTTACGTCTAGGAACAGAAGTTAAAAAGAAACAAATTTTCTCTGAAAGCTTGGGTTAAAACACCATTGAATACTCCTTCTACCACCAGGGAGGCGAGAGTTCTTGAGCTGTCAACAATTCAACTTGGAATGGAAGATAGAGAAATTACAAATTCTCAATTAGAACTGGAAAAGGCTGCCCAATTTAAAACCACCCAATATTTTGGTCAAGAAGAGGAATTCCTCAGGTTGAAGTCTCAGTACCTCTGGTTGCAGGCTGTTGACAAAAAATTTTCCTTCTTCCATCGCCAATGCAAGGCTAGATTGTCATGGAATCACATCTCGTAAATCTCTATTGGTGAGGGTGTTATCATTAAAGTCTAAGACCTACTAAAACAGGTTGCAAGTAGACACTTTCAGCTCTTGTTTCAGGATGATGGCCTTGCCGATGGTGAAGTGACCTCATAATTTATGGACCAGGTTCATTCACTAGTCAGCACTGAAGAAAATCATGTCTTAATGAAACCCTTCACTGAACAGGAAATATTGGAGGTCATCTAGGCTATGGAACTAGATAAAGATCCTAGGTCAGATGGTTATTATTTCCACTTCTACAGACTCTGTTGGAACATAATTAAAACTGATATGATTTGTATGGTGTTATCCTTCCAAAAAAAGATAAAGTTGGAGGGTGTACAAACTCAACATTCCTTGCTCTGATTCCTAAGGAAGTAAATCCTTCTTCTTTCGACAGGTTTCATCCTATATCGTTGTGCAATACTTCTTACAAGATACAGCTAAACTTCTTGCCAACAGAACTAAGCTTCTGCTTGGAAATTTGATCTCTCCTCTTCAGGGTGGCTTTGTTAAAGGAAGGCATTTAGTTGATATTGGCATACAAGTCCATGAAGCTATCCATTCAATATTCCAACAGAAAGAGAAAGGAATGCTTATTAAGTTGGACATGAAAAATGCATTTGATCATGTAAAACTTCCCTTCCTTTATGATGTCCTTATTTCCTTCGGTTTTTGCTCTAAGTTTGTGCGTTTAATCAAAGCTTGTACTGATAGGCCTTGGATTGCACCTCTTTTCAATGGCAAACCAGCATAATTTTTCCAAGCCACTAGAGGCCTTCGCCAAGGATGCCCGATGTCACCATTTCTATACATCCTGATGGAGGAAACTCTTAGCAGAAAACTTTCCACTGAAAAGGAAGCGGGATTCATCCTGAGAATCAAGATTGCTAGGGGTATGGACCCTATAAACCACGCTCTTTTCACGAATGATTCTCTTCTTCTGGGTGGGGCCTCATTGATTATTTCCAAGGCCTTTAAAGTCATTCTTCAAAAATTCTTCTTCATTTTAGGCGCCATGATCAATAATAATAAAAGTGTAGTCTACGGCTGGAATGTAGATCTGCCTTCTCTTCTTGGAATAGTAAATTTCTTGGGATTCCTTGGCTTCAGTAAGTGGGAGAAGATAAAATATTTTGGGTTGCCTTTAACTCTAGGCCTAGCCCCTCCTTCTCTCTGGATCGAAGTACTAGCTAAGATGAAAGCTAAAATAGTTTCTTAGGGTGGTCAGTGGCTCACTAAAGCAGGAAAATTGACTTTGATTAAGTCAGTTCTCTCTACTCTTCCTATATTTCAATATTCCTTGTTGCTCTCCCCCAAGTCTATCTCGTCACATATTTCTAAACTATTGTGAGAATTTCTCTAGAATGGCGGCAATGGAAATCAGAATAAAATGCACTTGGTAAGTTGGGGAATCCTTAAAAAAACTGTTTCTGAAGGTGGTTTACAGATTCGGGACCCTGGTCTAGCTAACTTGGTTATGGGTGGAAAACTTATTTGGAATGTCTATGCAAACAAAAATCTTCGTGTCAGTGATATTTTCAGGATGAAATATCTCAAGGGAGGATCTTTGAGAAACATATCTTCGTCCAATACTCCCTCAGGAACAACCATTTAGAATTCTTGCAGAAAAGGAATTGACAAGTTTAATCGAAAGCTCTTTAGAATCCCTAGCAATGGGAAGAAGATCCTTCTCTGGGAGGATAAAATATCTAGAAACCTTGCTCTTTCCTCTGTCGTTTCGTTAGCAAAGATAACGGACTGGTCCCTTAATAAAGGCCTGCTATGTCTTGCTGATATATGATCTTGGGACAGTGTTGGAAATTTGGCGGGATGGTCTTTTCCTGATATTCCTGTCCATCTTGGCTCCCAAAAAAATTTGTTGCTCACATCTCTTTCTAGACTTGCACCAGTCCATGGCTCCTTTAAAGACGGTTGGGGATGGGGAAGTTCTGGTTCGTACTCGGATGCTAATGGCTAATTTGATCTTCAAGCTTCTCACTGCTCCTTCCTCTCCCTAGTAATTTGGAATTTAGTCTGGTCGCATTGCCTTCCTAAGATAAAAAATAAATAAAAAAATAAAAATCATGGCTTTTACTGCACAACAAACTTCTCACCGGTGACAATCTGCTCAAGCGTGGCTTCTATGGTCCGTTTAGATGTTTCTTGTGCAATTCTGAATTTGAAATAGCAAATCACTTGTTCATTGGATGTGCATTTTCCAAATCCATGTGGAAATTGGTGCTTCACAGCACTTGCTTTTTTGTCCCACACCATTCCATTGTAACTGATTTTTATCTCTCCTAGCATGACCGTCGACCTCAGAAATCTGGTGAAAATGTTGCCTGGCATCTGATATGGCATTTGATTCCGAATAGCGTTTGGTGGAAACTATTGATTTCCAGAAATAATAGTATTTTCAACCATACGCCTTTGAATTTGCATAAAGTCATTTTCAAAATAAAAGTGTTAATCGTTGAACCAGTTGGCTGCTTGTTGGCTTCTACTCCTCTGCCTTCTGCATTTTCTATGTGGCTAGGTGTCTGATCTGTTGGATTGAGAAAATTAGTTTGTTTCAAACCTGTTAGTGCCCCTTCGTGGAAATTTCATGGAAATATTGAAGAATTAAAAACATTATGGATGAATTCTCCTTCAGCGGTAATTTTTTTCGATGGAGCATCTAAGAGGAATCCTGGGACCTCAGGTGTCGGGCGTTTGATCATCTCTCCAGATAAAAAGACTAAATCCAGTTTTAGTTGGGGTCTTGGTACCAAGGTGAAATCTACAGTCTTCTCATGGTGAGTCATATTTCCAAGACCAAGGGATTCAAGTCAATTCAAATATTCGGCGACTCTGAGATGCTGATCAAAACATTACATTCGGCTAATTGCTTCAATAATTCTTCTTTGAATAGAACTCTGTAGAGAATTTGAATTACTTTGAAAGAATTCGACAAGGTTGTCTCTTTCCACATCCTTCAGGATATCAATACTTTAGCAGATGCCCTGGCTAACGCATCTTGCCTGCTATCCTAGGGGTTCCTTAGCATCAACGAAGAACCTAGTTTTCTTCATGCAATTCCTTACTCATGTCTCTCTAAGCTCATTCTGGTCTTTTTTTGGGATTCTTACTCCTTTTCTATAAGAAATTGTATAGTTTTTTATTCTTCCGATGTACTCCATTTAATTTGTATAATTTGGTCGATTGGCATTTGTCAAGTTGGATTGCTGTATATTTTTTCTCAAAAATAAAAATAAAAAATATATATTTTGGTTTAAAAAAAAGTTGAAAGAGATGAAAATTATGTTTGAATTTTATTGCAGCAGTACTATTCTATCTCTAACCTTGGTTTTGGTTATGTTTATGCATGATAAAGGGTCCCAACCTAGTGTGATCAAAGTTAGTAAACTAAGGAAAAATAACTTGATTATAAATAATTCATAGTTAGTAAAATAAAACCAACCTTGAACCAAAAACAAAAACTACAAAGAATATATATAGATGATGCTTAAACCATTTGTTCTTTTTAATGATTTTTTCATTATAGCCCCTAAATTGGTTATGTTCACCTTAATGGATAAGCATCAAATTAATCCTATCTTCTTGATATAAGAGCCCCATTTATGATAAATTTTTCATTCATGTTATGCATGCTCGTTGACGTTAATTGCAACCTGAATGTTGTTATTTTTTGTTAATTGCAGGGACAACAAAATCCAACTAATGACTAGTGGTAAATCCAATGACTCTGGTTATTTATATTTGAATAGTTATATAAATAAATTATTATATATACTAAATAAGATTACATGCAAGTAGTCATTATCGTACTTATGGTTAATATAAGTTTAAATGATTGTTTACCTCATTAAATATCCATGACAAAGTTTAAATCATTGGGTGCAGGTCTCTTGGTCCAGAGAAAGAATATTTTTGTGAGTGGTGAATTACAGTGTATGTCACGATATGTTATTGCATTGTACAGCATTTGTGATTGCATGATATTGTACATGCATGTTTTACCATAATATTGGGTGCAGGTCTCTTGGTCCAAAGAAAGAATCTTTTTGTGAGTGGTGAATTACAGTGTATGTCACGATATGTTATCGCATTGTACAGCGTTTGTGATTGCGTGATATTGTATGCATGTTTTAACATTAAATAATTGGGTGCGGGTCTCTCAGTCCAGAGAAAGAATATTTTTGTGAGTGGTGAATTACAGTGTATGTCATGATATGTTATCGCATTGTACAGTGTTTGTGATTGCGTGATATTGTATGCATGTTTTACCATAATGTGAGGCAAATGAACATTGTTCACTGTGAGAACATATCGCCACATACATTGTTAGTAAGTTAACTATTCGAAGATGTATCATATCGTGGCTTCTTGACACTAACAACTAGCGGTAAATCCAATCAAAATAATGTTACATGCAATCATAATTCTCTTAGAAAAATATTTCTAAATAATTAGAATGACTATCATTGAGACGGGTTTGATTTGTTTTCAAGTTTAGTCAATGAGATGACATGAAGAAGAAATTTTAAAAAAATGAAGATCACTTCAATATTTTAATAGTTATTTTATGTGTACTTCACTTTTGTTGCATCTACATACTAACCTACTTCTATTTGTTGCAATGTTTCCAAGATGCATGCAATGTCTACATCAACAATGAACATTGTCTCAAATTCTTCAATGCAAAAGATGCCAAGTGCATGATTACTCCCAAATATGAAACTATACATGGCATGAAGAATGATACAATTTTCTAGCAAGGACATCATATATATCCCTAAGTTGGGCAGAGACCCCTACCCATCAACTAATGTTTTTTTTAAAACTACTCAACGTCATCGCATTTTCGACGACAAAACTTATATATTCAACGAGGTTGTCATACTACCAACGATAAATTCATCATATTTTGGTGTATTTTTATGTCGTTAATCCGTCTAATTTCCGACGACTCTTTGTCGGGTAACTAACCACTAGTATAGAGTAAGGTGTCGAGTAACCAACACTTAATTCATTGTATTTTCAATGACATAAATTTTATATTCGACGAGGTTGTCGTACAATCGACGGTAACTTCATCAATTTTTTGTGTATTTTTATGTTGTTAAGTCGTCGGATTTTTTACAACTCGTTATCGGTTAACCAACCACTAGGGTGGAGTAAGGTGTCAATTTAGCGACACTTAATCCGTTTCATTTCCGATGATAGTCCTGGAAATAACCGTTAGTTAATTGATGACATATTTGTCGTAGAATCAATGAGTTATCATTCAATTGACTTATCATTCATGTGACTAATTGATGTCGTATTTACAATGTATTTTTGGGCTTGTCTGATCTCCGACGCAATTCTAGTGACGTTAAAAATAGTCCACCTTGTCGAATGTTAGACGAAGTCTTGTCGAAATTCAGACAAATATGATGTCATATTTTGAGTTCAAATTACTTGTGTATACATTCCTCCTTACATTCTCGGCTCTTCTTTGTGATTATGACACATTTGCTACAACGGTAGTCATTTTATCAAAATTATGCTTTGTCAGTGATATTCCCACTTTCCTCCTAAGACGTCGACCGACTTCTTGCTTTCATTTGGAGTGTCAGTGAAGCTCTTTATTTCTATGTACAACATCTGTAGGAATTATGCTTGAACTGCACAATGCCAAAAATATTCCCATTTTATCATTGAAACACTGTTAAGATTTCTATGAAACATCAACAAACCTATCGCTTTATAGGCAGAGTGTATCGTCGATATTCTTGGTTTTTTTCACACGATGTATCGACGGCGGTTAGTAGCATATCAACTTTTGTTGTGCGACATTCCACTTAGCCAAATTTTGAAAGTGGCATCGTTTGAAAAGCGCATCTTCATTCATGCTCATTTCTCATAAATACTTTATATGCATCCAATCGAGTACGTTTCCTACACATGCCTTATGAATGCTCGGTTTGATTCAAAATCCAAGTTACAACAACTCCAATAAATATATCATCTCTTATTTCCAAATTTCCAAAGGAATGAAATGAAAGTATAGGGGGGAATTTGAGCTATCAAAACAAAACTTAAACAACTATATAAAAACTAAATTATTCTAAAAAAACACTACATGAGTCAAACTCTTATTCTAAAATCCTAGAAGAAAAAATAAAACCCATACTATGCATAACCTAGCCTACAATGGTCTAACAAATCATATGTGAAATCATAGAGCCAGTCTAACCACCTAAGGACTTTTAGTCCAATACAAATATCACAGCCCTATGTTTGTTCACGGGACATATGCATTGCATAATACGAAGTCAGAAATATTATATCATTCCCATCTATTCACAACAGGAAAAATCAAGTACATGTTGCATTACAGATATTTATCACAGAATGACGATTCCGATCATGTCTCAATAAAGTCATGAAAACAAAAATATAAAGTATGTGATTCACACAAAAGTGTTGAAGATGAATAATGTACCTCATTAGGACTAATAGACGAAAATTAAAAATTAGTTGTTATAAATATCGTTTCATTATTAAATTCAGAGTGTAGAGTAATGATAGGATGACCTAACATAACCATCATTGGATGAGAAAGTACCTCATAATACTCATCAACATGTTTATTTTAAACCAGAAACTTCCCAATATCAAACATGTCATCTTTTTTAGGACACAATGGGCTATCATAAACAACCTCTTTCTATTCCACATCAAAATTCAAATCACTGCTAGTCTAAATTTCATTAAAGATATATGTGAAAATATGTTTTCCTTCATTACATTCAATGAATTGAACAACAAGAATTTGTTCCTCTTCTCCCTTATCATCATTCCCTGATGTAAAAAATTTATACTTGACATAATTTATGACAGGAAAAATTTGGACTTATGTTTCAATGTTAACATTTGCAAACAACCCTGAGTACAGAGAATAAAAAGTATCCTAGTATAAATCAGTGATTGTTTCCTCCTAGTTCTTCAATAATATTTCTTCAAAAACAACATGCTAGAGGGAAAAATTAGTCAACTGTTGTTCCAATAATAAACCATCAGTTAAAGCAACAATGTTCTATTTAAGATTTGTTCAAACAACAAAATATTCATCACCAACCAACATATTTTCAATAATTAGATCATCCATCTTCCCATCAAACATTGATTTATCTTCTTGTACAAATTCAGACAGAGGTGTCATTTGAAAATCTAAAAAATCCAACATTTCAAATGTAGGTTCATTTTGGTCATTTTTCTACTTGTTCAAAGGGGTTACGAGGACATGGTACTTCCAAATCGTAATCTAATAAATCTAGGAAACACAATGTATCTACATATCCTATATTCTTCATATATTTTTTTCATTTGATTCACTCACTAATAGAGTGGAAATTTCTTCATGTGAACCTACAATAGGGAATGAATGGGTATTGTGTACATCAGAATTCATTGTTGGGATATTTAGGAATTTAGTTTCTTCTATTATTTTGTGTCCATTATAATTTGACACTCCTTGATCCAAGGGTCCTAAGGTAATCTGATTAAAATCATTGTACTATTTTTCATCAGGAAAAAAATCATAATATCAAGGAAAAAAAAGAAGTTGTAAACACCAACCAATTAAATATCACCTATCAATCTTGTAATCTTTGCGGAACCTTTGATAAAATTGAGCCATCCTTGATATGAATTCTTCTTCTAGCTCATATTTATTCCTCTAGATCCACTCAATCTCTTTATTTAACCTCGCATAGACATAATAATCATGGGAAACAATAAAAACTTTCGTGAAATTCTTCCAGCTGTGAATAGACTTGGGCACCAACGCTTTATACCAAAACCTAATTCATCCTTCAAAAGTGAGGATAAAAAACCTACATATTTTATCATCTTAAACAATTTTGATATTTCTATTGTAACATCAAAGCGAATTATTTTCCTAAATGTATATGTTTTCCCTTCATATTCAAACTTAAATTTCGACAAGAAAATGACTATCTTCATGGAAATGCTCCCAGATTGTCTTGGTGAGATGAAAGGATGTCCCTATAAAAGGATATGGGTAGAATCCGTTAACAATTAATTCAATGTTAGAAAAATGACCTCACATAGGCTAGCTTATCATCCGACCCTCCTTGTAGCACCAAAACTGTTGATGGGTCAAAATGACTGGGGATCAACAGTAGGGATTATCCCCAGTAAGAAGTCCCAATTAGAACTCCAACTATTTGGAGAAGGGAGCCCATTTGTATTATGTCCCAAAAAAACATTCCATATTGGGGTTTCACAAGTTTTATCCCAATCCATAGTTTAGGGTTTTATAATATTGTATGAAATGAAATCTAATATAACCTATTTGCACTTCCTAATTAACTTATCCCAGATGGGAGCGAGAGTAAAATGATGAGCAGTCAAATAAAAATTGAATATATAACACATTTAGAATTTAGTTGATTATTTTAACTAGCATATAAACAATCATCTGAATGAAAGCATAAACATAAGAAAAATATTCCTAGTTATGCCATTCTACTGCCCCTACCCACATGAAGGAAAATAATGGGAATAACATAAGAAATAAGAATCAGAAAGTTGTAGGAAATTCAAAAATATGAAACAGCCTTACTCAATATCCATGTGTGAAATAGCATGAAGTACTACAAACCATTGATCCACATAATAGAAGTATTCTCATGCAAAAGTTAATCAAGGCTTCTCCTCATTCATAGTTCAACAATAGTATATTGGAAAAGTTTGAGCACCAAAATCCCTTTCTCATCACATGATATTACAATATATAGGCCCAGGATAGGTGACCCTCAACATTTCATATTCCCTTCTAACTATTTGAATTCCTTTAATAAAACTATTATAAAATTGATTTAATCACCCTAGGTTGAACTTTGGGATTCCATAAATTACTTTCTATGTGGATGTGAACAACAATATTTTAATAAATGAAGTATGATAAAGTGGAATTATTGATTTGGTTTTCCATGTACGTTCCTTGTTCTACAACCTTCCTGGTCATTCTTCAATCTTCCTGAATGTGGTGCAATGTTTCTTGTCGCAATGCTTCCTTTGACTTCATTAATGAACTTGAGTGTGTTCCATCACATGAGTCTATCTTGATTTAGAATCATTTCATCCAATTTGAAGTGTTGTCGTCGACCATGACATTATGATTTTCTCTTCATCGTGTTCTACAACTATTACTAGACGATCATGAAAAGGTGTTTCTTCCAATAGCGTTATGTTCTCCTTCATGACACTACCGATGTTTGTAACTTGAATTTTTCAACCAAGCATCAAACAAATTCATTAGTCATGTCAGTCGCCATGTCCTTTGGAGGGGTCAACGCAGGTGCAAGTGCATGTATGTAACCACATAAGTTGGGACCACATTTCTCTTATAAGGATTTACATTATCTAAGGTCTTCAAACAAATCGACCCTTTTTTTCATCCATGATGTAGTTATTATTTTGTCTTGCATTTTTCTAGACCATTTGACAAGTGACAATCGTGGTCATATATGCATATGTATTGTCGAGACCTTTCCAGTGTTATAAACAATTCTTAAAATGGATGACGGTGTCAAAAGTTATGGTCAAATTGCAAGAGAAATTATTCATTGTGATATATTTATCATATGTTAGGACATTAAGCTTTATCTATCATTCGAGCATTAAGTGTTTTTAGCAATCATTGTTGGAAGCTAAGGTTTTGGTGGTTCATCAAACCTCTATATATTCTAGAGACAATTAGTCGTTAGATGACAAGCAACTAGCGAAGTAGTCGACTGGAGGTCAGACTAGGTAGGACAATGGAACGATTGAATAGTCAGTTGAATAGACAATTGAATGGTTAGAAAGACTATGATCAGAACAACTACAAAAACCAACTAAACCTTAGGACGTTGCATATTTTGTGGAAAAAATTACAACCAATGACCCCTATTTGTGGATGAGATCTTCCTCACTTCCATAGAGTTCGTTAGATCTAGAGACTATAAAAGGATGACCCTATGGGTTTTTACTCATGATGATTTTTTATATGTCTTTCATCCTCATTATGCATTGTGATGTTTTTATCATGATGTGTTGTGCTTAAATGTTTCAATGGTGTCTTCAGACACCGCCTTTCTTCTTAGAATATTGTTCCCTTCTGTTATTTTATTTTCTATTCGATAGCTTAAGATTAAGAAGTTCCTCAACATGGTATCATAGTTGTTGGTTTTGAACATCCATGTTGTCTACCAATTGTGTTGAGTCAGATCTAGGGTTGATCTACTCCAGGTGGAAGATTTGTTGACTAATACCTCTTCTTGAACTTTAATTAGATCTGTTATATTATAAGGATATCCTCCAAGCTAGATATTCTTGTTCTTAATGGACATAATTATGCAATATGGGAGACATATATGGAGACCTTGTTGAAGTGTAAAGGAGTTTGGAAGTTCATGAAGACTCTTATTGCTGATATAATGGATGGCGATGCTAAGCTTACCATCAAAGTTAAGAAATACGAAATTGTGGGTGTCATCACAACCTACATATCGAGGGATATTCGCTTCCATACAAGTGGGATCGATTTTCCTCATGCCTTCTGGAAAAAACTGAAGACTCTATTCAACAAGATAAATGAAGGTAAAGTAATGTAATTAGATAACTAGTTTATCTCTCCTAAACCTCTTTCCTTTGATTGGATAGAGGACTATTTAACTTGCATCAAGGAGCTATAGCTGAAATTGGGTGAATGTGGAAAGGATTTTTTGAAGAAGGATGGACGGGTCATTGATTTGGTTTTGATGAATTTAAAGAAACCATATGATGTCTTTTGTTTATCCTTTTGGGCCAGTCGGATTCTACGCAAGTAAGACGGTAAGAATTTTACCTTTGATACTTTATGCGATTTTTTTATTAAAGACCAACAGCAGTTGTTTGAAGAACAAAAGATTTGTAGCAAGCGCCAAGCTCACTTGTTGAAAATTAACGTCAGGCCAAACCTTAAAGAACACGGTTGACAAGATCATTGACCAAAATGTATCGACCAACCTACAAAAATGAATACCAAAGAATCGCCATTAATGAACAAGGATCGTAAGAAGAAGACATTTTAGTATTGTGCAAAGGTGGGACATGTCGAAAAGAACTATAGGAAGAAAATGAAGGATTTAGAAGAGAAGTTCAAGCACCTTGAAGATAGTGCATTGATTGAAAATTCAACCAATCGAACTTATGAAAATTATACCTTCTATGTCAGCACTTCCAAGGAATTACATGCTCACACCAATCAAACCGAATGGATAGTCAACTTTGGATGTATGCATCATATGGAAAAGGATGATTCTTTGTTCTCTCCCTTGAAGTGGTGCTCCTAAAGAGAATATTTATGTCACTGATGATTACGCTCTCATTCTCACTATAAATGGTGATGTTGAATGTCAGCATGGCCGCATATTCAATGTCTATCATGTACCAATTTTGACTGCAAACTTGTTGTCGATTTCTCAACTGACAAAGACTAAGAAGACTATTGAGTTTTGGTCGAATAAATTTTTCTTAGAGGTATTTGGATCACAAATATGGAGTTTATAAGTTCTATGATCCTCTCATGAATGTGTCCAGGACGACTAGACCGACTACACTCATCACTTAGACCAACAACACAAGTCGAACTTGGCATGAACGACTTGGAAATATGAACTTTAAAAGTTTGAAGATGATGGTAACTCACAACATGGTTATTGTCCTTCCAAATATTGCTCCACCTAATGCATTTTCTAAAGGATGTATGCTTGGAAAGCATCATCAAGCACCCTTTGGTTCAAGGAAAGCATGGCGTGCACAAGACTGATTGGAGCTTGTTCAATACAATGATCTCTATTGCATGAACAAAAATTCATTAGCAAGTGTGGAGTATATTTTGACCTTTATTGATTATTTCTCTATATTTTACATGGGTATATTTCTAGAAGAATAAGAGTCAAGTCTTTGAAATATTCAAGGAATTTAGAGCACTGAACGAGAATCCATGTGGTCGAACCATTAAATGTTTTAGATCAGAAAATGGTCATGAAATATATGTGAGCCAATAGTTTGAATAATGTATCTTGAAAAATGGTATTTCTTGGTAGATATATGTCCCTCATAACCCTCATCAAAATGGTGTCACAGAGAAGAAGAATTAGAATTTGGTAGAAATGGTCAAGTCCCTATTGTAGACCAAAGATCTCCCTACAAAGTTTTGGGCAGAAGATATGTACTACTCAAATTATCTCCTGAACTTTGTACCAACTAAAGAAGTGACTAACATGACTCAAGTTAACAAATTGAATGGTAGGAAACCCTTTATAAAAAACTTAAAATCTTTGGATGTGTTGCTTAGATACATATTAGGGATAACTACAGAAGGAAATTGGATGTAAAGAGTCATGCCTACATCATGATGGGATTATCTAATGATTCAAAATCCTATCGATTATTTGATCCTGACAAACAATAGATCATATTAAACAAAAGTTTGATATTTGATCAGATGATTTCAGGAAATAAGTTGTTGAATTGATCCTCTGTTGTATTAAACAATGATCCATTTGACATTCTTGAAGAGTCTGGATCGACTATGCACATTTATAGAGTTTCGATTGGACCAATGAATTATGCTTCTAATTCAACTGGTAGTCAGTCTCCTGTGATTGCTAAAGTTGGCAGTTTGACTTCCCTGACTCACACGACTAGTGATGATCTATAAAATCCAATACCTTTTAGTTAACCATGAAGAATTTAAATGTGGATTGTTCTTAATTGCTAATTTTTCAATAAGGCATAAATATTAATCTTTAAGGGAACTATACAAATTGGATTATGAGGATAAACAGAGACCACAACCATGAAAATGAAGACTATAACTTGTTAACAGAGTTTTACTCAGCATGCCTACATCTCTGGGTCCACTTCCAATGTGATCGATTGAATCAATTATTCAAACTGCTATAGATTACATCAATTCTAGAGAATGACTAAGAAATATGAATGTGTACAAAGAGAACAGTAACTACCCATGTGATACCTCAAGCGTACAAATGGAGACTCTATCTCTCTTACACCCAGTATCTCTAAGAACTGGACAATACGTTGTCTGCTTCTACAATCTGAAATTTTTCTCTGTCTAATAAAATCCTCTAAACTCTTAATGTTCCAATTGTGTATTTATTATTTTATTCCTTGTTTCTGTATCTTTTTTTCCCATTGGCCATGTCTAAGACAATATGTTAAATAGAAGAATTTGGTCGTTGAATATCTGTGGAAAACATGCCCAATTTGGGACAAAGTCTATCTCAATGCCCAAATTAAATGTAGGGTAAGAACCCATAACTAAATTAAGAGTAGAATGGCAGAAAATGAGGATCAAATTCAAATATCCACGTCCAAAGATATCTTCCACTACTACATTTCGATCCAAAATTCGACGGAAAAATATGACGACGCATGGATTTCTTTTTTTAAACCTACCAAAAATCACAAAGATAAAAAAAAAATTGAAAATGTGGCCATAAGCGTCGCTTAAGCGACGGCTAGTCTCATAAGCATCGCTTAAGCGACGGATAGCCTCATAAGCGTCGCTTAAGTGACGGTGCCTATCCTACCTAGAAAAAAATTGATTTCAATAACACACATGCATTATATAATGCACACATGAATTTCCCATAAATTTCTACCTTGATATCAATTTTTGAAGTTTTGTTTTCCAGTTTTTCAGCTCATCTCAAAGGCCTTGAAGAGATATCCATGATTATTTTATGATGCTTTTTATGTTTCTACATATATAATTTCTTATTTTCATAGTAATATAAAATAAATCTATATGACATGATCAACAACTCCTTGGATAAAAAAAATGCATTGGATGAAAGCAATGGGTGGCAAGGCCTTTCCAATAGGCATTGGAGGAAAATAAAACTATTAGACCCTATATGAAGCTTCTAAGGACCAAGGTCCATGAATAAGGACACAAACCATACAACATGGTATGTGTTGGACATCATTGTCCTCGTAGTGGTATGAGAGTGTTAATATGAGGTTTTGTGCACTATGAATGAGTCTCAAACCATGGTTGGGAGAGAAATTGATGCATTTATGCTCTAAATTATGACTAGTAAGCTAATAGGCCATGATAAAGGCCTCAAATCACAAAATATATGATTTAAAGTAGATATTTGGCAAATAAGTGATATCTGGACATATTGATGAGTTTTTGTGCAATAGGGAAAGGTGTCAAGGTCGTAACAATAGTAAAGGGAGAAAAATTAGGGACTTACACAATAAATTCACCTCTAAGGATCATTAGTCATCAACATGACCTCAAACTACAATACGATGCCTTAAGAGGTGATATTTGGTCTCCATGTGGGATATGTGTACCAATATGAGGTGTTGTGTGGTGGGGGTGGGTTGTAATGCATTGACCATATTCGAGGAAGGAAAATAAGTCCCTTTGTAATTAGATGAATCCTTTAGGAATAAAGTTCAACTAGTGACAAAGGAATAATTGTGTTCCTTCCTCTAATATTTCCAAATGGATAAGATTCTAGGGTCATATGGGTGACCAACTAAGTTTTATGTGGATTCGATTTCTTAGCAATAATTGGTGATGATCTATTAAAGGTGGAGGAGGAAGTTTAGATGACTAGGACGATGCATACTAGTTTAAATTCAATATTCCTAGAATCCATCCCAAAGGTGGATTGGGGCCTATGAAATTCAAATATTTCATACCATTATCACTTTGCAATTGCATATATAAGATAATTTCAAAGGTGATAGTTGTTCACCTCAAGCCTCTTATTTCAATGGTGATATCTATGAAATATTTTGTGTTCCCCAAGGTAAGATTGATTCGCAAGGCTATTAACTCATACTTGGAAGGTATGCACTTGATTAATACCTCTCATATTCTTGTGACTATCATTAAATTATTATTTCTAAATATTATGATTGAATATATTATTTCTAAATATTATAATTTCAAAATATCAAATTATGAGTAATGAGTAATTGAGTCACTTGTCATTTGTGAATGATATTATTCTATTTTTTCTTAATTCGCTAGGTTTCCATTCTGCATCCCATCAATACTTTTTTCCCTCAAGGGTTTAGCATTGCTGGAATTCAAGGTTATTGTTTTGATGAAAGAACCCATGGTGGTGGCACCATCCATGGAATGTTGGTTGTATTTGCAGGCCCTCTTCGGACCATAATCGACTTGGGTGATTGGGGTTTTCAGAATTAGCACACCTACTCATCGATCCAATGGACTGGGGTTTTCTCACCTACACTTTCCTACTCCTAGATTCGATAGCTTGGGGTTTGTTCACCTATGCCTACCTGCTCACAGATTTGACAGGGTGGGGTTTCTCCAATGGCTGCACATTATCAATGCAGGGTCTATGATTTTGGTGAATGATGTTGGTGGGGCGTTTAGCTAAGCCTGCTCGCAGATTTGACAGGGTGGGGTTTCTCCAATGGCTGCACATTATCAATGCAGGGTCTATGATTTTGGTGAATGATGTTGGTGGGGCGTTTAGCTAAGCCTGCTCGCAGATTTGACAGGGTGGGGTTTCTCCAACGGCTGCACATTATCAATTCAGGGTCTACGATTCTGGTGAATGATGTTGGTGGGGCGTTTAGCTAAGCTTGTTACCAGGTCCTTTCTATTTCCTCTTTTAAAAAATTTTGCTATTTCACATTAAGTTTCAGCGTATATGGGCCATTTTCTTCCAAAACCAGGATTTTGGTTCACCTAGAAAGTTTTCATAGTTTTTCAGGTTTCCTTCTAACAATATTTTCTAATATTATCCGATATTCTGATAAGTTTCTTTCAATACCCATGGCAATATATTCTCCAAAACAGTATATGCTACATTGATAGATCAGTTACAGCAAAAACAACAAATTGCTAGACTTGGAGATATAGGTGCTCCTGTGGATGATCCTGTAGGATTTCGCATGATGCAGCAGCAGTTGACAGCTAGAAATAGTTCCCCTATTGGCCTGGGTGGAGGTAGCAGTGGCAACATCTCAGTGCATTCAACAAATAATGCTTTGGTGTTGCAATTGATGCAACAACAGCAACAGAAGCATGGAAGGGGTTTAACCACCTTAACCATTGAAAGAACTTTTAGTCAAAGATCGGGGGCAAGTGATATTAACATGGTAATGTCTTCTCAACTACCTAATACGAATGGAAATAGTGGAAACTGGGGTAATGGTGCCACAGTGTCAGTTTTACCAACAAATGCACATTCAGTGGGTGGCCCTCTAAGTAGTACAGGTTCTGGTGTGTAGAATGTAAGGGAAAGCCTTTTGATTGTATGTCAATGGACATTTCTGTTCCTCTAGTTAATTCTCTTGTAGGGCCTAGCTGTCATAATCTTATCCCAAGAAATGATCTCTCTCTGTCCTCTATTAGTGCAATGAACAATAGCACTGGGAACATAAGCGAAGTTGTGCCATCTGACAATAGAAGACCTAATCTTCCAATTCTTGGTAATATGAATACTGGTCTTAGATAGGGTATGAATTAGATTATAAAGAAAGACTGGAAAAATCATAATCAAGATTTTGGAACCATTTCAAATCCTCTATTAAATACTCAGTTGATTCGGGCATCTCTTCTTAATCAGAAAATGGTGGGAACATATACTGCTCAATCTTAGGGGCAGAACACTGGATTTTGTGATCAAAAGATGAATTTGGATTTCAAACCA
>LPNX010584946.1:154547-206170 GCA_001517045.1 Pseudotsuga menziesii
ACATGTTTAACATGCCAGTATTTTATTGTGTATTAAGAAAGTCACTTCAGTCAATTACTGTGAAGCACAGACAACTGTCCTTATTTGTTCTTTGCCTTCCATGACCGTTGCATGCTTTCTCTCTTTCCTTTCTCATGTCATAATGTTGCATGTGGCAAGGTGGGTTTGGACTAGTGGTTAGGGGGTTGGTACTCACAAATTTAATATGTTGGACTTCAATATTATACATCTCAATGTCCCTGTAACTATAGCTGACTATATACTGTAACATAAACAATTTCATTTGCACTACTAACAAAACCCCAGATTTTGATTGAAGGCAAAATTTAATCTAATTTACTTTGTATGAAACTACCCATTTTCTACCTAAGAAAATTCTATACACAGAATATAAGTTAGAAATATAATTATTAATGCTGGTGTTGATGCTAAACACAGCGGCAGCAAAGGGCTTATTTTGTTAAGTTGTTAAATCACCCTAAATATTAATTATTGATGCTTCTTTTTGCTAAAATTCCAGCTATATCTTCCCTTTCCATGCACAAAAGCTTTGCATCTTTGAGGTATGAATTTCTACAGAATGTCTTGTTTTATTGCCAATGTTTTGGGTGAAACCATCTAGAATCATCGAACCCTCAACCCCGTGACATCATTGCAGTTTTATGATTATTGAGGCTGCTGCCATCAAAGATGGCAGTCATGTCCAATTTTATTTTCTAGGGTGGAAATTTCTTGAATAGGCAGGTCCTGTTACATTCAATTTATTTTCATCCATGCAGTTTCATGGTTATTGAGGCTGTTGTTCATCTTTAATGGCAAGCGTGCCCAGTTTTCCTTTTTGGGTGAAAATGTCCAGAATTGTCAACTCCTGTGAAATTTGATTTGTTTATCTATCTGTGGAATGTTATGGTTATTGAGGTTGTTATTCAGTGATGTATGATTTTCATTTTTGGGAAAAAATGTCTAGAATGTCAACTCTTGTGACATTTGACTTTTTTCCATCCATGCAATTTTATGTTTATGGAGACTCATTAATCTTCGATGTCAGCTTTTTTGTCCAATTTTCTTTTGTGATTGGCTAAGTGTATTTGTCATGGTGTCTGCAGCAGCATGAAGGGATCAGTTTCACAGATTGTAATGCGGGATGTGATGGTTATCCTATGGAAAGCTGCATGTGAAAAATCACCTAATTAAACCATGTGCACCTATAACATGTGTATAAACCTGTGTTTGGCCTCTAGAAAACAAATGTGAATCCACACCCATAACTCTAATTTTAATGTTGTACAGCTAATGATGTGAAACAATTTTTATATGGATGGTATTTTTATGTGAACGTTGAATCTGAATAGGTTGTGTGAACTCTGTAGGTGACACTAATTGATTCTCTCCCTGACATGCTTCCCAAATTAGGAAAATGGTTAAAGAAGACCCTTATTGATGATGGCAATGTGACTTTAGTTACACTGTTTGCCTGCCTTTTGACAGTTTTGTATCTTTGTGATAGACAAAGGCGAATGGCTGTGAAGACCACTCTAACATTTCTCTAGTTCTTAATGTAGGAAGTAGAACTAATTTATCCATTGGATTTATTGTGTACAGGTGACACCTCTAGTGGACAATACACTAACAAATATAAATCTCTGCACATGGTCGACCAGAGGCATTGAATGTGGTAGTTGTCTCATCAGTAGCTGCTTCCACTTTCAATCCTTAGTTGGAAGCGTGGGAGCCTCTAATTGAACCTTTTGATGAATTTTCAAGTAACTATGATACTTTGTATTTATTATGTAGAGATCATCCATTTATATCTTGATACCTTATGTAATTTATTGTTGGCTACTTAATTTGTAATACAAAGTCAAATGCTTTTAAGTACCAGAAATTAAGATAAAATACTCACATAAAATATGTCAAGTGGCGAGGCTTAATGTCATATGGGAAGTGAGTTGAGATTCTGTTACTTTTATCTGTAGGTATGAAGCATATGATGCAATTTCTGACTTGCCATTGAGAGTTTGGAAACGTGTTCGAATTACAGCAACAAATGTAGTAAATTTGAATATCACATCAGCAAATGTAGAAACACTTGCTTGGAGAAAACAAGTAAATCATGAACAACAGGCCCGTATGGCAATGCAGCTTGAAAAGGTTTCTATTTGAGATAATATACTTTCTTACTAGTTAATGTCTAAGTGTTTTCTTAAAGCTGTTTCATATGATTTTCATATAGTTGCACTAATTTATACTATTGATTTTTGACTCCTCCCAACGAAAAACAGGATATTAATGAATATGGCAGACATGTATTGAATCGGAATGCATCTGCTCTAGAAGTTGATGATTCTGAGAAATTAGTCATAGAAAATAGACTTGGATGTGATTTGTATATCCGACAGTACAGAGACAATTTTGAAGATATTAAGCTATTGAAGCCTGACAGTAATGTTCATGTGCACCTTCCACCTCCAAGATTTCCTGACAGATAGAATGTTGTCACAGAGACAAAGGCTTCTCAATACTATGTTTCTGTTCATATTTTAGATGCAAGGGTATAAGAGATTCATTCTGTTCTTATCCTTTGTTTTCCTATGGTGACTAATTGTTAATATTTGTTTTTGATGGTATTGTGCAAATCTGGTTTTCTTCTTGCTTTGTTTCACAGGAGTTAATGTTGACTGAGGATGGAAATGGCCAAAACGTTTTTTGTGCTCTCCATTTAGTAACCACAACATAAGCATCAAAGGATCAAAAGCCTTTTCCTCAAAGTGCAAGGTCTAGATGTCTTAGGCCATTGATGATAGAAACAAACAATCATGTAGTTGGTGCAGTAAACTGGAATGAAGTGTTTATATTTGAAGTTCCTCATCAGGTACTTTTCGCTACAATAAATTTCTCTGCATGCAACTTAATCATGCCAAATAGTATATCAGGGCAGTTTTTTGTACTCTATTTTTGATTAGTTCAGTATTCCTGCCCTGTACATTCTCTTGTCACACTTGTCATTCTCTCTTATTTTGTTTTTGGAAGTATATCTCTCTATTTTGCTTCAGATTATGAAATGGTTTTAGTATAGAATAAGGACATAAAAACAAATTTCCTTAACATTTTGGATTGTATGTGCTTTCTACATAGGGCTTAACAAGCTTGGAGGTTGTGGTAACAAATCTTTCAGCAAAAGCAGGAAAAGGTAAGCATCAACTGTTTTTTGTCATTGAAAATTTAGTTTTAGTCTCCATTTGTCTTAATATGTCATTGCAACTTGTTTGAATGTGTTAAAACACATCATTCTATCTATTATGTTTGTTACTGAACTTTTCTAGGCTCATTGCCCTACTCTTTTGGTTACCTGCCGACATTAATAAAATTATCATATCTGAAACTTATTGCGTTTTCTATAACTCGAGGAGTGATTTGTATGTCATATGTTTGATCATTTCCAACACCAACTGATGTAGCAAAAAGTACATAATATTTAGGTTTGCATTGCATCCATCTGCTCGTATTGTCATTCGTCAACTATTAGCTGACTCAGAGACAATTTTAATGACAACATCTGTATTATGCCATGGTTGCATTCATAAGACTATTGATGTACAAATATTTGGCAACATGATATATGCCATCATGTGGGCAGTGCATATTATCACTCAGCATTTGTTGCAATCACTTGGAGGTTATTAAGTACAGTATCTTCTTAACAGTAGCAGTCAAAGTCGGTATTTATTCAGTTTTCCATGTTTGAAAGACAGATGAAAGTTTGCAAATTGATAATTAAGCAATATTTGGAAGGGGATATTGAGAAGACTTGTGCTGCACCATGTCACATCTTTGTGCTCATACAATGGATCGTGGGAAACATATGACAGTATAAATTTGGAACACTTACGTAGACTCAAGTATTTATCTAGTTATATTGTGGTGATAAATTGATCCTTCTAGTTTAGGTGGTTGAGTGCAATCTAAGCTGTCCAGATTCCAGAGTTATTTCTGTCAGTTTTACCATCTGTCTTTGGGATCAATAAATGTGTTATTCTCAAATAGGACTAATTATAAACCATGCCATATTAAGAGTTTGAGTGCATTCTCTGCTGTAGATATAATATTGTTTTGGTAAATGCAGGGGAAGCTGTGGGAATGGTTTCTTTTCCTATGAAAAATGATACAAATTATTGGGCATCACAAACAACGCTTTCAATATTCATGCAAAAATATTCTGCTAGAAGTGCCCATACATTTGGCTTACAGCCATTAAAGAAAAGGGTAAGATATAATAATCCAAATGTTTCAACTTGGGGTAATTTTTATGCAATTTCTTTGTTTGTCATTTGACATTTTGGATGTACATTTTTTTTATGTTGCAATATGTCATTTCCAGTGTCCAAATGATGACAAGATTGAATGTTCAAATTGTGGATTAATATCCCTCACTACTTTCTACTTCATTGTTGAAGGAGATAAGAGCTTGAAAGGGGCCTCCGGGAATAGATTTAGCAATGGTGAAATTGGTTTGATGGTTGGGCTTAGCCCAGAAGGTCCTTGGATGAGTATATGTTCTGTCTTACCTCTATCTACAATTCCGAAAGAGCTGAATGGAACTTTTGGTGTTGAAGTTGTAATGCAGAAGGGTCAGAAACATGCAATTTTACGAAGTCTTTTCAGCATTGTGAATAATACAGATATTACTCTCGAAGTCTGTGTATGCCCTCTCTCTCTTTTAAATAGTACTGATGTTCAACTAAGTTCTGATACAAATAGGCCTGTTGTGGAAACCAAAGAGATCTTTGAGAACCAACGCTATAATCCACTCTTAGGATGGGGCAACAAACGGCCTGGTCTTCTCATGTCAAATGATCCAGGCCGTTGGAGTAGAAATGACTACTCCTACTCTTCTAAGGTGAATACAAGGAGGATATGGCATTGTTGCTTGCTGTCTTGTGCCAAAGTTGCCTGGGACTTGTTCCCAGCCCCATCCTTTTTGAAACAGGACATTTGGGTGGGGCAGAGCATAGTGAGAATAGAACTCAGGTGAAATCTTAATAATCCTTGTCGACCTTATCAGCTTGATAGTCCGTCAACCTCACTAATCAACCAAGGGCCTGTAGTCATTTCTTCTTTCTAAATCTGTTTGAGCTTTGTATTAAGAGGGGCTGTCGTCAATATTTGTATTAGGATCACTTTAGTTTTGACAGGACCACATGTAACATTGAAATGTCGAGGGTAGAGGAAAGTTGGTTAAAGTACCATAACTAAGGTGTATTATAAATTATATTAAGGCATGATTAAAAGCTGCGAGAGAGATGCAAGATGGAAATTTTATTCAACGGGTTTAAATTCACTTATTTCTTTATTTCAGATACATCATATTACTCTAAGTGTTTAAATGACAGTCATATACTTGTTGCTTGGCATCACTTCGGAATCTTTGTTTACTATTGAAGTGATTTCTCCCAAGGTTTGGTCTAATTAGCATTACCCTTGACCTCGATTATTTTGCTTTGACCAAATATCCGTTCCGGACCTCCTTCTCTTGTCATAAGGTCTGTCTTGTTATTCATTTCCCCTATACATCATATGCTACAACAGAGGCGAGTTTACTTTCTATGCATACATAACCATATGGGTTGCATGGCACCTAAGTGATATCACCGTGCAATTTTAGTTCAACTCTTGAGGTTGCCTTACAAAAAGTCTGATTTATTAGCTCTTTGTTTGCTACCTTTAGTTCATTGTTAGAGGGCCAATCTGATCAGTGGTGTAGTAGGCACTCATTATTGTTACGTGAGATCTTCATACATTAAGCATTGTTTGGTAGGTTGATATTGGTGAGCTTAAATTTAGATCTTGTAAGAATTTCTTGTTTGGGATCATTAGAATTTGGTTTAGTGAATTAGTGAATACATTCTTAGCTGGATGGTATATGGTATATCTGAGTATTAAACATTCAAATTCCTTGAATAATGATTGGTGTTTAATGAATGAGTTACCAAGCTAACGTTAGATGCTAAGATGCTAAGACCAAGAAAAATGTTTAAGGACAAAAGATCCAGATATCACCGTGCAATTTTAGCTCAACTCTTGAGGTTGCTTTACAAAAAGTCTGATTTATTAGCTCTTTGTTTGCTGCCTTTAGTTCTTTGTTAGAGGGCCAATCTGATCAGTGGTGTAGTAGGCACTCATTATTGTCACGTGAGATCTTCATACATTAAGCACTGTTTGGTAGGTTGATATTGGTGAGCTTAAATTTAGATCTTGTAAGAATTTCTTGTTTGGGATCATTAGAATTTGGTCCAGTGAATTAGTGAATACATTCTTAGCTGGATGGTATATGGTATACCTAAGTATTAAACATTCAAATTCCTTGAATAATGACTGGTGTTTAATGGATGAGTTACCAAGATAACGTTAGATGCTAAGATGCTAAGACCATGAAAAATGTTTCAGGACAAAAGATCCAGAATCTGAAATACAAGTAGTGATGGAAATGATCCTACAAATAGGATTGAACAGGATTCTACATTTGTATTTTTTTTTTTAAATAGTTGTAGCCGTCGGATAAGCGACGGCTTGTAGATGTCGGTTAAGCGACGGCGACGACCTGTAGGTGTCGCAAAAGCGACGGGTTTCACTATCCTGTAGGTGTCGGTTAAGCGACGGAGACAGCCTGTAGGTGTCGATTAAGCGATGGGTTTCACTGTCCTTTAGGTGCCGGGTAAGCGACGGAGACGGCCTGTAGGTGTCGGTTAATCGACGACTCAGTTTAAAATTTAATATGAATTAGATGTCGGATAACCGACGATGTACATTTAACCGACGGTAAGCTCAACTGTCGCTTAACCAACGGATGCGAAAGATGTTGGATAACCAACGCAAATACACCGACGCTTAAAAAAAATCATAGCGTCGTACATGCGATAGGGAATTGTCGAAAATCCGACAATACGGCCGTCGGATTTTTGGCCGAAATGTAGTAGTGTTTACAAACCAAAAAAGCAATTATGTGGACGTAATTTCTTATTTAAACCAATATTAATGATATAAACTAATGTCAAATAAGCTGGAATGTTGATCTGCAATCCACCACTACATCCTCGACCATATAAGGGAGACTTATCTGTGTCGACCTTTCGACTTTTATAACGTCGACGTCAAAAGTTGGAACTGGAAACACAACTTCCCCAACTATTCTCTCAGCACGGGCTCAGCACAACTGTCATTTATTTTCCCAACTTCAAATTGTGGCCTAATCTGATTTGAATATCAAACATAGACCCTAATTACACACTCTATATGTTGAAAGGAAATTGGTCAAAGTACCAAAACTTCAAACTGTGATAACTTATACATGCGAAGTCCAAAATTGACAAACTGGGTATCCTAGGAAATATCTCAATGAGCTCTATACAACTGTAACATTTCCTTAAGCATTTGAAGATTTTTAAATTTAGTCTTTTGGGAGATCCTCCTGGATCAAATCTCCCTACGAGAATTTTTTGGACCTCCAAAAGTTTGGTTTATACTGAAAGCAAGTGAAGGTGGAGTTCCCTCGCTTTTCCAATTGTAGAAGGAGCAAAGTCGGCATAAGTCGACTTGAACGAAGACCGACTTAGTCAGCCGACTAAGTCGATGGGCTGACCAGTCGATCAGCCGACTAAGTCGGTCGGCCGACTAAACTAAAAGATTAGTCGACTTAACTAACAGTCATGTCGGTTCACCGAACCGACAGGTAGTTATTTTTTGTAATTGTTTGTAACTGGTATATATTAGGCTGTTGAGCCAAGCAAGAACTCAGTTCAGTTCTGTGCCTTGTATGAACTCACTACATTAATATAATATGCTTTCTCTATCTGTTCTTGTCTCTTGTCTCTTATTTATGGTTATGTTTTAGTATGTATTATTGGTAACCTTATGTGATCTATGAGATTACAACATTGGTTCTGTTGCCCAGAAGGCATTACAAAGTTGGACCGACTTTCAGCATCATCTGGCCATCACAGCTCCAGCTATCGTCGAAGTCTGTGTCCAAAGGAGACCGACCATCTGGCTGCACAGTCCCCAACACGAGCAAGTCTGACTGCATCCACGAGCTCGTTTTTGTACCTCCATGTTTCTTCGGGACGAAGAAACGTTTTGTTCGTGGGGGAGATGTAGAAGGAGAAAAGTCAACATAAGTCGACTTGAACGAAGACCGACTTAGTCAGCCGACTAAGTCGATGGGCCGACCAGTCGATCAGCCAACTAAGTCGGTCGGCCGACTAAACTAAAAGATTAGTCGACTTAACTGACAGTCGTGTCGGTTCACCGAACTGACAGGTAGTTATTTTTTGTAACTGTTTGTAACTGGTATATATTAGGTTGTTGAGCCAAGAAAGAACTCAGTTCAGTTCTGTGCCTTGTATGAACTCACTACATTAATATAATTTGTTTTCTCTATCTGTTCTTGTCTCTTGTCTCTTATTTATGGTTATGTTTTAGTATGTATTATTGGTAACCTTATGTGATCTATGAGATTACAACACCAATCTCCATCCATTTTGCTTTAATCAAATATGTACATTTACGGCCTATTTGATGGTACTCTATAGAACCCTGACATGGATTCCTTACATTTCTGTCAAGGATGACATCATCATGCAGCTTAGTCATATACGCAGGTGATATATCATCAATAGAAGGAATATGTACATTATTCTCCTCATCCATGATCATAGGAGGCTGATGCAACTTAAGATTCTCAACATTCACAATTGAATATATCTACATATATGGAGGTAAATTCAAGCGAAAAGCATCAGTGCCCAACTTTTCTAAAGTTTCAAAAGGACCATGCCTAATTGGCTTGAGCTTTTTTCCTTCTCCTTTCAATCTTTATTTACTAATATATAACCAAACTTTGTCACCAACCTAAAATTGATGATTAACTCAGTGCATATCATGTCTGGATTTATACTTTTCCTAGATCTTCTCCAATTTTTCTTGAACTTCATGTTGCACTGCCTAGATATATTGAATGAACTTTAAAGTTGCATTTACATCAAGATGGCCATCTGCCACATATTCTTTTTCAAAGGAAAAATCCAATGGTGATTTGGGTGAATAGCCAAAACAAGTCTCAAAAGGATATTTCAGATTAGAAGAGTGCTTTGCTTGGTTGTGAGCATGTTGTATGTATTGCAACTGTCCATCCTAAAGCTTAGGATTTCTGTCACATTAGCCTCAAAGAAGTTGAATAATTGTTCTATTTACCACCTCTATATGTCCATCAGTCTATCGATGGAATGTTGTGCTCTTCTTAAGTTTGGTATCCATAAGCCCCCATAAGTTTGACGAAAAATTTCCCAAGAATCGAGAATCTTGATCAGATACAATGGAGATAGGAAGCCCAAAATGAACCGAAACAAACTAGAAGAATAAGTGAGTTGTTTATTTAGATGTGATTTGATTTTTACATGGCATCAAAATTCCCATTTTGTTGAACCTGTCCACTACCACAAACAAATAATCATGCCCCTTACGAGAAAAAGGTAACCCCCCAACTGAGTCCATAGAAATGATTTCCCAAGGACGGGAAGGAACTGTAAGAGGTGTGTACAATCCCAATTTTATATTTCTAGGTTTACTGGTTGCATACAACCCCTTATATATTTATAAATAGTTCCCTTCATCAGCGACCAATAATAGTACATTTGCAACTACATGCATCCTTTCTTTCTATGGGATACAAATCTTTCCCATATAGTATAGAATATTATTATGAAAATAATAATTCTTCTCTTTTATTTTCTTACCATGGATTAATGAAGCATACACATTCTTAAAATCAGTATCGTCAACATGTTATTCAATATAACTTGATTGTGCTGATGAATTATTTTGAATAATTATGGATGCAATTATGGGAGGTCTGGACAACATATATTCTACTTTATTATGAACCCCTTTCTTCTATTTTATAATCAAGTGGAATTGTTGTAGAAACCCCATCCACCTAAAGTGCTTTTTCAATTGTAACTTTGCTTGTGAGTGCAAATATTGAAGTGGTTTACGAGCAATGTGTATATCAGTGTGTATAATAGTTTATTTACTGATTAGATAATGCTCCCATTTTTTAACATGTTGTACCAATGCATATAGTTCCTTATAATAGATAGAATAGTTACTTACCGTAGTTGAAAATATTTCAAAAATATAGTAGATTGGTCTTCATCCCTGCATAAGAACAGCTCCCGTGGAAAAACCACTAGCATCTGTTTCAATCTCAAATGGTTGACATAGATCTAGCAATTCTAGAAATAGTGCGGTACTAATTCTTTCATCCAAAGTATCGAAGGCTTATTGTTGTTTTCCTCCCCACTGGAAAGATTTTTTAACACTTGTCAAGAAATGTAATGGTGCTGCAAAGGTTGAAAACACATCTATGAACTTTCTCCAATATTGGGCTGCACCAAGAAAGCACTTAACCTATCTGAATGTAGTTGGCCTAAAACTTTGAGCTTGGTAGGATTTACCTTTAAATGACCTCCACCAACAATATGTCCTAAGTATACTCGACATGTTTTGTAAAATTCACATTTTGACATCTTTACATACAAACTTTCCATCCTTAATACATCAAGCACCTTTCTCACATGAGCAACATGCCCTTACCAAGTGCGACAAAAAACAAGAATAGAATATAAGTAGACAATGAAAAAATCATCGATGAATAGTCAAAAGACATCATCCATCACTCTCATAAAAGTAGTTGGGGCATTCCACAAGCCGAAAGGCATAACCAACCACTCGTGCAACCCCTATTTTGTCTTGAAAGTAGTCTTCCATATATCATTTTCAGAAATTATAATATGATGGTAATTGTTATGCAAATTTATCTTAGAAAAATAAATTTCATGTTTTTACTGATCAAATAAATCATCAATACATGGAAGTGGATACCTTTTTTCTTTCATGATCCTGTTCAAAGCTTGGTAGTCGATACACGTATCCAATATCCATCCTTCTTTGGCACCAAAACTATTGGTGAACCACATGGCGAAGTGGTCGGTCTAATGATTCCCCTTCCAATTAGATCATGAATATGCCTCTTGACTTATTCATTCTGCATCATAGACATCTGGTACATGCTAATGTTTGGAACTGGCACATATTGTTGCAGTTGTATCTCATGTTGTATCCCTCTCTTTGGTGGTACTCCTGCTAGTTCCTGAAATACTTCATCATACTCATAAATTATGTTAACTATTTGAGATTTATGATTCAAATCACCTTCTTCAAAGTATTTATATGTGTCATCATTCTTCCCTTTGACTTTAATCATCATCGATAAAAAATTCTTACAGGAATTCAGTAACCTTTTCAGTTGACTTGCAGAGATTAGTGATATGATTGTTTTCATACAATGTGCATGTATAACATATTCAATGCCATCCTTGAAAAGGTGATATTTATTCTTCTCCCTGTAAAATACAGCCTTCCGGTCATGCAAATATGGGATTCCAAATACAATGACACATATATCCACTGGTACTACGTCTATCTCTACCTCATCTTTGAACTTATCATGAATTGCAAGATTTAATATACATTTCTTTGTTACTTTCAATTGTGCATCATTAGTGAACCATCCTAGTCGATATGGCTTTTCATGAGGTATAGTATTTAAACCCAATTTCTTTACCACTTCTTCAGAAACTAAATTGACTTGTGACCCACTATCAAATAATGCATCAACTTTTGTATGTTTTGTAATGACTCGAATATGAAATATTTTACATTGTTTTTTATCATCTTGACTAGAAGAAGACTGTACACTTTCACTTGTATTTGCATGGTGAGAAAGAGACATACCTTGATCTTTACCTTGGATTCCCACAACTGTGACTTTGGTTTCATCACCAGAGTCAAATCCCACATGCTACAACACTAACGCAATATTCTTTGATTTTCATGTATCCTTGTACCCTCCATACCATTTTAGCATTAATTCTGGATGTTTTTTCTTAACAGTGTGATACATAATGTCCCTTCTTGCACTGGAAACATGAGGGTTTTTTACCTTCTTTCTTAATAGTGACAATTTTCTTACCTTTCCATTTTCCTTTAAACTTATTTCCATCTTAGTTTAAATGCTTCTTAGAATAGTTGTGAGCAATATTTTTTGCCTTAGACTCAATATGGGTGGCTTGCACATATTTCATCCAAATTGTTAGGGTTAAGCATCAAGATATTATGATTTAAATATCCATTTAAACTGCCTATATACTTAAGAAGTGTTTCCTAGGTATAGAGAGGAATACCTAGCACTAAAGCCACTTTCCTAAATTCTTGTGTATAATCCTGAACACTTTGTCATTTACCCTGTCTAAAAATTTTCCAATCCATCATAGCCTACTGCATATACCCTAATGGATAAAATATTTTTTTCAATGCTAACACAAACTCATACCATGAGAAAATAACCTTAACTTTAACAAGCAAAACCTACTGAGTTTTTCTTTCCCACCATACAAGAGAAGTGCCTCCCAGCCGAAGTGAGGATAAATGGATTTTGGATTCATCTCCTGGCACCTTTTTGGATTTTGCAATAAACCTCTATTTTCCTAACCCAATAATCCAGTTTTTCAGCATTAACTTCTCCATTAGACATGGGAAAATTATACTTTATTTCAAGCTTCAATAATGGTGTATTCATATCAGAATTATCAAAGTGTTTTTTATGTGCATCTGTTGAAGTACTGGAAGAAATAGTATCATAAGAAGATGATGATGATGATGAATATGATGGAGAAGGTGGAGTTTTAGGAGGATATCTTCCATTATCTTTTTTTCCTGAGGTACTCCCTACTTCTTTATCTGCTTCTCCAATATTCTTTAATAATCTACAAATGTCTTTTCTACCTTGTTAGCCATATGGTAGAATCTTTTTGGAAAGCCTTCTTATCTTTTGCTTGATAGTCTTCATCTACAATTTTCTTTGTCCGATGTGCACGCCCAACTTCTGGGTTGAAAGGTTCGAGTTCTCCTTTACCAGCTTTAATTTTAGCTCTAGTTAGCACTCATATACTCACAATTATTGGGTTAAACCATCTCTGATACCAACATAATTCATTAACTCCAAGACCTTTTGGTTAACTAGCAAAACTTTAAATGTGAATTGTTCTTAATTGCTAAATTTTCAATAAGGCATAAATAATAAGCCTGAAGGGAACTATAGGAACATAATTATGAGGATAAACAAAGACTGCAACCATGAAAATGTATACTGTAACTTGTTAACGTAGTTCAACTCAGCATGGCTATGTCTCCGAGTCCACTTCCAATGCGACCGATTGAATTAATTCTTCAAAATGCATAAGGTTACATCAATTTCGTAGAATGACATAATATGACTATGTACAAAGAGAACAGACACTACCCTCCTGATACCTACAGTGTACAAATGGGGACTCTTTGTCTTCCACACAGTATCTCCAAGCACTGGATAATACAGTGTCTGCTTCTACGATCTGAAATTGTTGTCTTTTTATTAAAATCCACTGAACTCTTATTATTCTAATCATGTATTTCTTCTTTTTATTAAAACAAATTTTGTAGATGTAATTTCCAATTTAAACCAAGGTTGTTGATCTAAACTTCCATCGAATAAGTTGGACCATCGATCTACAATCTGCCACTGCGACCCTGACCGTCCAAGGCAAACTTGTCCAATTTCAACCTTCTAACTGTTATGAACCAGACGTCAAAAATCAAAAATGACAATGCAACTTTCCAAACTATTCTCCCGACTTCCAACTCCTAACCTTCCAATGTCATAAATCAGAAGTCAATAGTCAGCACGAGCTTAGCACAACTATCATTTATTTTCCCTAGTTCCAATCACGACCTAATATGATTTGGAAATTTGAGATAGAACCTACTTTCACATGCCACATGTTGAAAGGTAATTGGTCAAAGTGCTAAAACTTCAAAATGTGATAATCTCCACATCCGAAGTCCAAATTTGAGAAATTGGGTATCCCCAAAAATATCTCGGTGAGATATATACAACTATGACCTTTCCTTAATAATTTGAAGAGTTTGAGATTTATTAATTTGGGAGATCCTCCTGGATCAGATGATAGTTGACCAAAATCACTAATGGATTTCTTACCTCGATGGTTTGTTAAGACGATTGAAGGTGTTGGATCGAATGTTGGAAATCCTAGTATTGGTTGGTAGACTCCCAGACATAACTAATGTGGTAGTGTTTCCTTAATGGCGCATGTTCTTAACACATGTGATCTTGACATGTATGTTGATTCTCGAGAAGTACCATAATGGGATATTTTTTTGACTATTGAAATTGATTCTTTGAAAAATAACCAGGTGTGGAAACTTGTCCCTCGACCACAAGGAAAGAATGTCATGAAGTGTTAATGGGTCTATAATGTTGGTTGTGGAGCCCGATCTTCCTGATTTGTAGATGTTATTTCAGTCGTGTTTGGATCCCAGCACCTGATGAGGGGGTGTGGGGGGGATCCCCCCCCCCCCTCACTATAGTCATCAATGGGGTCCACGGGGGGTGACAACTGTTTTGGGGTTCGGGGGCAGTGCCCTCATAGGGAAAATTTAGGAAAAAATGCCTTGTAAATTGTAGTAATTTTAGAGTTATGACTTCCTCAATAATGGGCGATTTACTTTCCCATGGTATTTGGGCAACCCGTGGAATTTTCCCATAGTATTCCCTTTATAAAACAAAGGCATTGTAAAAAAACTATGTATTGTATTGTAGCATTGTAAAGCAATATATGTGATTGTGTGAGAGAGACTGTGAGAGTGTGAAGAGGAAGTGCAGCAGGGTTGTTGCAGGTTGTATCCCTTCATTTCATTGGAAGTTATACTAATAAAGGACTGGAAATTTCTATGTAGATGTATCCCATGTTGGGTGAATCACGTTATATCTGTGTCTCTCTTGTAATGTGTTTAATATTTGTATCTTGTTTAATTTTTTAATTGTTATTTCTCTGCGATATTTTTTTTCTAACAATTTGTATCAGAGTCAAAAGGTCTATTTCGCTGGTAAACTGTAGGAAAGAAGAGTTTCTGGTTCGAGTGGGAGAAATGGCGGTAGAAGGAAAGTTTAGGGTCAAAAAATTTAAGGGCCAAAACTACCAGTTATGGAAGATGCAAATGGAGGAATGTCTATACTAGAAGGATCTATACCTACCGTTGGGAGAAAAAACAAAACAATCAGTGACTATGAAGGATGGAGAGTGGGAGGTTCTTCACAGAAAGGCACTGGGAACAATACGGTTGTGCCTGTATTTGTCGGTTGCTTTCAATATCTCAAAAGAAAATAAAACAGAGGGTGTGATGAGTGTATTAGCTAAGTTCTATGAAAAACCCTCAGCTTCCAACAAGGTATTTTTAATGAAGTGTTTATTTAATATGAAGATGTCAGAAGGTGTATCTGTTGCTGACCATTTAAATGAATTTAATATGCTTACTAGTCAACTAAGTTCTGTAAAAGTGAACTTTGATGATGAGGTTAGGGCTCTTCTAATCTTGTGCTCATTCCCAAAAAGCCGGAATAGCTTGGTCATGGTTGTAACTAACTTTGTCCTTAGTTCAAACACTCTTAAACTTGATGATGTTGTTGGTGTTATTCTTGACGAGGAAATGCGAAGAAAAAGCACAGGTAAGACATCAAGTAATGCATTAACCATGGAGAGCAGGAGAAGACAAGAGGAGAGAGGAAGGAGCCCAAGTAATCACATCAAGTCTAGAAAGGTCAAATCCAAGTCCATATTTGGAAAGATAGAGTGTTGGAACTATGCTAAGAAAGGACATCTGAAGAAAGACTGCAGAGCTCCAAAGAATAAAGGAGACGGGCAACAGGAGACTACTCAAGAAGCAAATGTAGCAGGTGATGTGTTACAAGATGCTTTGATTCTTGGATTAGATAATACTAGTGATTACTTGGTAGTAGATTCAGTGTCTTCATGTCATGCTACACCCCATAGGAAATTCTTTCATGATTATGCTCTAGGTGATTTTGGACATTTTTTATTGGGGGATGATGAGCCATGTAAAATTGTTGGAATGGGTAAGGTACGGATTAAGTTAAATAATGGAAATGAGTGGATGCTAAATTATGTAAGGCATACTCTTGCTATGAACATAAATATGATCTCAACAAGGCAATTGGGAGATAGAGGTTGTTTGTCTACATTCAAAAAAACATGGTGGAAGATCACTAAAGGAGCATTGATAATAGAAAAAGGAGATAGGATAGGTACATTGTATTTATGTCCTCATAATGTTGATTATTATATCTCTGTAGCTTCCATAGAAACAAGTGCAGCATTGTGCCATCATAGGCTTGGCCACATGAGTGAGAAGGGGATGCAAATTCTCCACTCAAGGAAATTGCTTCTAGATCTGAAGCAGGTAAGTTTGGAATGATGTGAGAACCATGTTTAACAAGAGAGAGTTAGATTTATTAGGGTTAGGAAATAGAAGAAGAGTGAAATGTTAGAACTTGTGCATACCAATGTATGTGGACCAGATCAGGTGCAATCCCTTAGTGGTTCTCGTTATTATGTTATTTTTATTGATGATGCAACTAGAAAAACTTGGGTTTAATGCATTAGATAGAAATATGATGTGTTTTATACTTTTAAGAAGTGGAAAGATTTGGTTGAGAATGAGACAGGAAAAAATTTGAAAGATCTCAGATCTAATAATGGAGGTGAATACTGCAGCAAGGATTTTGATATTTATTGTTCATACAATGGGATTCGTAGAGAAAAGACAGACCATGGAACACCACAAGGAAATGGTGTGTCAGAAAGGATGAACAAAACAATCATGGAGCGTGCAAGGTGTATGTGATTGCATGCAGGGTTGCCCTTACAGTTTTGGGAAGATGTTGTGGATACTATTGTTTATTTAATAAATAGAGGGCCTTCAAGCACTCTGGATGGTGGAATTCTATAGGAAGCATGGACAGGTAAAAAGGCAAACTACTCATTTCTGAGAACTTTTGGTTTTGAAGCATTTGTCCATATTGATAAAGAAATTAGAACAAACCTTGAGGCTAAATCCAAAAAATGTACCTTTATTGGATATAGGGTTTATGATTTTGGTTATCGCTTATGGGATTTGTTAGAGCATAATCCATCCTTAGTACCATAGTATTAGACCTTAGACACTTTCATTTGTTTCTATGCAATGATTTCTATGGTTTAGACTTAGGGAAATTGATTATTTTCCATAGTTGATGTGCTCCTAGTTGATCATTCTGCACAGTTGACGCACTCCAGGTTGATCGTTATGACACCCATGAGCCCACATTAATTATAGTCAACTAGACATGTGCTCTCCTTCCCCCTTTTCATGGATTTTTGACTCCTTTGAGGTGGTAGTGCATGAACTAAGTGGTTTTTGTCCTTCCTTAGGCATTTATTGCCTCCTTAGGCCACTCCCACTCACTCATGTGCTCACCCACACCTGTCATACCTCCACACATGTTCCATCATGCCTCACCCATGTTTAAACATGCATTCGTGATCGTTTTGGATGAGTTGCAGACTCTTTGGTCCACCTAGGGGGGTTTGAGGGTCAAATCTAGTGTTGACACTTGTATGCATCCAGATGGACTCCAGAGCCTCACAATGTTTCCTTATTGTACTATAAACCTATTCTATACATAGTTACAAGTTAGACATTCATAATAATATTTGTTATTGGCTTCATGTATGCATGCAAATTTTACTCTTTCAGCTATTATGTGCTTGTTTTCTAAACTATTTCAAATTATGAGAGATTATTTGGCTCCTAGATCTAGCTGTGAATCAATTATCACATGATATCATAGCTGATTGGAGCTGCAGATAAAATCCATAGTGTTTGAGTTACAATTTGAGGTATTTTCCAGATAGATTCGAGTGTTTTCCATTGTAGGTACATTCAGCAATTTGTCACCAAGAGCACAAGCAGAAATGGAGTAGACCCATGTTTTGTTGACTCCATTCAACTATTTTGAATTGAAGGTCAAGATGGTTATCCAGCTGAGGTTGAAATGCTTGTTCAGGGTCACCATGGGGACAGAGGTCGAACCAAACTCTGTTGTTGAGAAATTGAAGTTATTCAAGAAACTTGATGAAGCATTTAGAATGCTTTGTATCAGCACTTTGAGAGACTTTCTCTTCCATGTAGATAGCCTGACTACTCCAAATGAACTATGGATGAAGCTTGAATCTTTGTTTGCAAAGACTGATGAGATGAGAGGTCATTAGCTTGAAAATGAGCTCATCTCCTTGAGTCATGCTCATTTTGAGAAAATCCAATATTTCTTCACCAAATTCAAGTCTTTGGTGCTTCAACTCAAGCAATGTGGCATAGAGAAGGAGGAGGAGCAGCTCATATTGTCCATACTTTTGAAGCTAGGGCCAGAGTACTATGTGTTTGTAAGCACATTTCACTCTAGCAAGCTCACAGCTCAAAACTGGCGCATGCCTGCACTGGTTGAGTTCATGGAGTCTTTGACCCAAGAGAAAGACAAGAAAGTGCAGATTGGTACCATCAAGTCCAGCAACTACCAAGCTATTTATATGGGATTTTCGAATCCATCCAAGGGCAAGAAGAAAGCTAAGGATTCAAAGCAGTAAGACAAGAAGAAACAAGATAGACCCGGATCTTTAGATGGAGGTTCGAATCCTTACAAGTACAAGGACGAGAAGAACAAGGAGAATACCAAATGCACCTACCATCACAAAGGGTGGAATCTAGAGATTGTATGCATGAATAAAACCATATACAAGATGGCACAATTGTTGGAGAAGAACAACATCCCAGCCCCAGAGGGCGCAAGGAAGAAGGATGGAGGTTCAGGCTCAGACAACAAAGAGAGGTTCCATGCATTGCTTGGTTGTTCTTCAAATTCTTCATCCTTCATCATTGATTCAGGAGCATCAAGGCACATGGCCTCTATCAAATAATTCTTCACATTCATGTATTCAGACAGTGTCACAACTGTTCGAATGGGTTATGATTCAGAGATCCAATCCAAGGGGATTGGCAGGATCGATCTTGAAGATGGGTATTTTAACAATGTTCTCTTTGTACCATACTTGGAAACGAACCTATTCTCAGTGTACCAAATGAAACACACTAGAGAATCCAAGAGATTTATATTTACTCCAAACACAGTGGATATAGCTGAAATCTCTACCAACAAGGTGGTGGCATTGGGGTTTGTCGATCATCAAGCTAAGATGTACAAATTCTCCCATTTCCTTCCCTGCTCCAGACGGAAAGCACTCATGTCTCATGCCAATGAAACTAGCAAGCTATGGCATGAGAGGTTTGGCCATATGAACTACAGATACCTCTAGGAATTGAGAAAGAATGGCATGGTGGAAGGGATTACTCCTATCAAGACCTCCAATGGTGCATGCATTGATTTTGTGGTTAGCAAGCATACAGAGCATAGTTATGAGAAGGGGAATGCAAGGAGAGCTAATCAAGTGCTTTTCTTAGTGCATTCAAATATTATTGGGCCTTTTCCCACACCCTCCTATGGAGGATCAAGGTATTTACTAACCTTCATGGATTATTTCTCAAGGTTTTGCTGGGTCTACTTTCTCAAACTAAAATCTGAAGTCTTTGAGACTCTAAAAGTTTGGAACGCCCTAGTTGAGATCAATGTGGGAGAAAGACAAAATTCCTTCATACCGATAATGGTAAAGAGTATGTGAACAATATTTTGCAGCAGCTCTGTCAAGAATGCGACATCCAAATGCAGCATTTGGTCTCCTACACACCACAGCAAATAGGTGTGGCAGAAAGGAAGAACAGGGCGCTCAAGGAGATGACAACCTGTATGATTGAAGTTAAATATTTGATTCCTAATATATGGGATGAAGACATTAACTATGCTGCATACATTCATAACAGAGATCTTCACAAATCAGTGGATGGAAAAACACCATATGAGGCTTGATTTGGTCACAAGCCAAATATTTCACATTTCAGAATTTTTGGCTCACGGGATTGGGCTAGGATACCACCAGAAAAGAGAAAGGCTTTATGTTGGTTTCTTTGGGCAGACCCGGGTTTACTATAATCAACCAACAACACCCCTAGATCACTGGCCCTTTCAGCGATAGACCGCGAAGCGGCCTGAAGTCTCACCCGAAGTGACTCTAATGGGTTGGCCAAGGACTCAAGTGTCTTGGACCAGGTTCTGTGGTGATCCCACTAGCGGCTCGCAGTTCCCCTGGCTGCGAGGTCTGTCTTTCTTCACGTCGCATGATTCCCTCGTCTCGCAGCTCATCTAGCCGTGAGATATTTCTTAACACCATCGCGCATCCCCACCCTATGGCGTGCACTTTCCCTCTCTCGCGATATCTCCGGCCTTATCGCATCGCTGCGCACTGTGCGACACGCAGCTCTTTCCCAACGCTAAGTCCTTAACCTGTGGTATCGTGCACCGCAGCTTCTCTGCCGGTGCGATATCACCTCTCTGTGATATCCTTCCTCCGCGGCTTAGCGCACTTAGCGTTGCTCGTGTCGACGTGCAAGACTTAACATACAAAGCTATTTGATATTGTAACCAGTGACTGTTTTACACAGAGCATAAATGAACCACATACAACATGCCAAAGAATTTAACCTATGTTTATCCTTCTATATTACTGGGAACTGATTAACACATTCATTCATTAAACTGTAAACCAATTCCATGAACTAACTGATAAATGCATAAGCAAGCATAACACATAATCCAATCACATAACACGCGATTTTAACATGGTTCACCTCCAGGATGGAAGTTACGTCCACAGAACTGTGTTTCTCTATTATAGCTCAGGGGAAGGTAGGACACAGTTCTGCTGCACCGCATATGCAGCTTAAGATCTTCTCTCTTAGATCTCTTTTCTCTCTATGTTGCTCTCTTACAATATATTCTTCCCTCTTTGTCGATCCCTGCGGATCGTTCCACGCACATTCTATAATCCAGCTACTGGTTACCGTAAGATTGCTACCGCTAATAACAGAACCAGAGCTAGGCTTTTACACAGTCTAACAGTCTGTAAAACACTACTACGACTGAATGAGTTGACTAACTGATTAACAAAATGGCTAGCTAACAGCCTAAGTACCCAAACTGTCAACAACCCTTTTACAATACAAAATATATCCTTTTATAGGAAGCCCGAAGGTCTTGCCATTACAACACTGTGGGCCTGTCCCAACAGTAACCCGAAACCCTAACTAGTGACAGTCGGCCATATCTGTACTTGAGGTAGCTGCTTCTCGTCACACCACAGCTCTCTGCAGTCTTCCATGCTTCCTAGCACTGATCATAGGTACTATGCACCGCTTCTCTTTTCTGTCCTTCATCTTCAATGCTTCAGCCTCGTTGCTCCTTCTCCTTTATGAGGGTTGTTGAGCCCTCATGTCTTCCACCGCTGCCTTCAATGCAGTGGTTGAGCTCTCTCTTCTCGGCCGCTCAGGTACCGTTGCCTTCTTGACTTTTCTATCTTAAAAGTCATGGTTTTCGGCTCTGCTCTCCAACTGGAAACGTGCTACAGCGTCATAGCTCTGTCTTAACTTCTTTTCACCAAAACTTATCGTTCCGCCAAAACTAGCAGCTTCTTCTGTAGCTGCGGGACCCTGCTCCAACAGTCCCCTAACACTTACTTGTGGCTCGCCCTCGAGCCACCTCCAGCGGGATTATTCTGCTGTAGTTTTGCCTTGGCTTCCTGTGAAGCCCTCTGCAACCTGTCTCAAAGTCCTGTGACTTCCTTCTGCATCACTTCGACACGCTCTTGTGCCGAGTCAAGCAAAGCCTGGCTAATACTAGCGTCTTCTGTGGCGTCATTTTCCTCTCTAGTGGTAGTGAACTCCTTCATTCTCTGTTCAACCGTATCGACTATCTCTGCAATTTTCTCTTGATACGGTTGAAGCAGGTCATTAATGTACATCTCCTTGGTTCTTAATTGTTGCGCTTCCTGCTGTAAACAGTTCATCTCCTTTGTCTTCCTCATCTTTTGAAGAGCTGCCAAGCCCTTAATTTCTTCTTTCATTGCCGCAGCAGTATTCTCTATCTGCTGAATACTTTGTTGGATTTCTACTTTCTCTGGCAGCTCATCTAACTCAGCCCATGTGTTTGTCGCATCGGTTAGTACTAACCGTGCTAGATTGCATCTACGCAGAAGTGAGTCGAAGGGCTTCTACTCGCGCTTTCTGGTCTGCCTGGGAGGTGTCTTGTATGCGAGCCTCAATCCCAGCGATCTGCACCTTGTGGTATGCCTTCATCTTGGCCACTTCTACGTCCATCCTAGTCATGGTTTCTTCCAGAGCCTTTGCTCTGTCTGCTACTCTTCTTAGCTTCTGCAGAACTGGTAAGGCGAACTCAATGTTACATTGGGGAAGTTCCAATGCAATGCTCTGCAAAACTTGAGAAAGATCTTGCTCTCTTTCCTCGTATGTCCGTACTTCGTCTACCTTTTTCTGAACACTGATAGCAAGTGCTGCATTATGTTGCTTCAGCTGCGTATTCTGTTTGTAAGTCTCGAGCTCTCTACTCTTGAGCTCTGCACCTAACTGCTGCTGGATCATATGCAACTGGTCAATATGAAACTCTGCAAGGTTAACTTCAATGGATTGTCTAAACTGAACTGGTGGGTCCTTCATTGTGGCAGGGAATCAGATACTCCCTGGTGGAATTAACACAGTATTGAGGCGATCTTTTGCTAAGCTTTCCTGGCGGGACATCGGCGGTGCCGAGGTTTCTCCGGTGTATTTCTGCTGGACATACTCTCTATCGTCAGAAAATCTGATCGCCATCAATCTTTTTATATCATCCCATGATACGATATTCTCTTTATGCGCATACCACCATCTTGCAGGTGTGGCTTGAACTGCAAGGTCCATAGCTGTGATCCTCTGCTCATAAGGAATCTGTTGCTCAAACTGCTCGACGAAGTCCTGGATATCTGTTAGAGCATGATATGATGGAATCTCAGTGATCTCTGCGCCAATCCATCGTAGTGACTTACTCATAAACGCACATCTACACGATGAGACTTCATGAAGTCTGTTCTGCCAGTTCTCTAGACCAACATCGAAATCCGATGCGCATGAGCTGTCGCATTGCCAACTAATGTTCCCTTCTGCGGTTGGATTGATGTAGTCGTTCTGGTTCACAGTCATCTGGTAGAGACTATCGATGTTATGTGCCTCCTCCTCTGCTCAGATAGGTTCGATATATCTAGGACCCTGGTGAGGATCCAGCGGCGCGATGACCCGGATCTGCGCATCCTCAAAGGTCATTTGTCTTCTTTTTAGGTCGATGACAGCCTTGCCACCGATCGCCCAATTGATACTTAATAATGCTGGATACGGTCGATTGTCGCCAATGATTTCTATAACCTCGAAGTCCGCAAAAGTGTGAACTCCGTCAATGTCAACTGGCACCTGCGATAGTCGACCCAATGGTGATACTCGCTACTGGTTAGCTAATCTCAGGTGGATAGGTGATCTGACTAATTGAGGGCTACCCATCTATTCCCATGTCTGCTTAGTTAGAACGTTCACCTCTGATCCTAGATCTAAAACAACCTCGTCCATTTCAAACTCTCCAATCTGTGCTGTGAACTTCATCTCTCTTCCGGTCCGTGTGTGTCCTGTAATATTATGAACAGCGCGGTGTGCACTACCCAAGAGAGAAGGTTGCTGACACTAATCTACGATGCGTTGTAGCTCGCCGATAGCTTTTTCATTTTTCAGGAGTTTCAAGCAACTGCACAGGAAGGATTGTACACTTCCTGTCGATTCATCCTTGTCGCATCTTCCCGATGTGGTAGCCTGCGGTATCTGTTCTGGGTTATCGCCACAAGGTGCTTGCTGCGGTACGCCCCTAGACGGCGGTACCTGCGATCCTGATTGTGTAGGTTCATCAAAGGAAGCCTTGGCTTCATGAAATGTCTCTTTATTTTTCTATAGGTTGAGTGCTATTGCTTTACCAGGAGCTCTGTGCACCCACTTGTCGATTGCATGGGCAGACCCGAGTTTACTATAATTAATCAACAACACCCAAACTCACTGGCCCTTTCGGCGACAGACCGCGAAGCGATCTGAAGTCTCACCCGAAGTGAATCTAATGGGTTGGCCAAGACTCAAGTGTCTTGGACCAGGTTCTACGCATCCTACTTCTTCTTTCTTACTCCTGCGCGCCACTAGATCAACTTGCTCTACGCATCACACATCCCCTTCTACTCGCAGCACTTTTACCCGTGCGATGCTTAACCCTGCGCAAGTCGCACGATTTCCTCTCACGTCGCACAACTTCCACTTACTCACAATATTTCCAACCTTATCGCATCTCTGCACACCGTGGAACACCCAACCTCTCCTCAACGCTAAGCCCTCAGCTCGCAGTATCGCGCACCGCAGCTCCTCTGCCGGTGCGATATCACCTCTCTGCGATATCTTACCACTACGACTTTGTGCTCTTAGCGTTGACTGTGCCGATGTGCGAAACTGTACTTCTCAGAAGTTATATTGTGATTAACTGGTCATTAGAAACAAACGTAAAGGAGTCTTTAAACAGCCTACTAAAATACTTCAACTTATCTCTATCTTCTTGTATTATCATGAGCTGAACAATACATACATTCACTTACTGCAACTAACATTACATGCATAATAACCAGTAACAATAAGCAAATACAATCACATTAATACAACACATAACACGCAGATTTAACGTGGTTCACCCCCAGGATGGGAGTTACGTCCACCAAACCGTGCTTCTATTATATATCTTGAGGGAAGTTAGCACAGTTTGTTGCACCGCATGAGCAGCGCAAGATCTCTTCTAGATCTCTGGTCTATTTCTATCTCTATATTGCCTTTCTTTCAATATATCCTTCCCTCTCTGTTCTCTCTGTGGATGGTTACATACAGACTCAAATGACTCATAGACAAGCTAGGTGTCTGGATCGTTACAACGCAGTCTATCTGACTGATTCCTGAGTCTACAAAATAATCAACTGACCAACTAACTAACTAACTGATTAGCTAACCCTTTACAATACAAAATGCAAGCTTTTATAGGCGGCTCGAAGGTCTCGCCATTACAACACTGTGGGCCTGTCCCAACAGTAACCCAAACCCTAACTAGTGACAGTCGGTCCTCTCTGTCCTTGAGGTAGCCGCTTCCCGTCACACCACAGCTCTCTGTAGTCTTCCATGCTTCCCGGCACTGACCATGGGTACTATGCACCGCTTCTCTTTCTGTCCTTCGCCTTCAATGCTTGAGCCTCGTTGCTCCTTCTTCTTTATGAGGGTCGCTGAGCCCTCTTGTCTTCCGCCACTGCCTTCAATGCAGTGGTTGAGCTTTCTTCTCTCGGCCGCTCGGGTACCGTTTCCTTCTTGAATTTTCTATCCCAAAAGTCATGGTTTCCGGCTCTGCTCTCCAGCTGGAAACGTGCTACGGCGTCGTAGCTCTGCCCTGTCTTCTTTCTGCCAACGCTTTATCTTTCCGCCAAAACTTATCTCTTTCCACCAAAACTAGCAGCTTCTTCTGTAGCTGCGGGACCCTGCTCCAACATTCCCCTAACACTTACTTGTGGCTCGTCCTTGAGCCACCTGCAACAGGCTTCTCCTGCTGCAACTTATCCTGCGCCTCCTGCAAGGCCGTAACGCTGAAATCTTCTCAAAATGTTTTCCAGCGGCTCATCCTCAGATAGGAACCACTTAGCATAAAATGGCGGACGTGCAATGGTTGCAATTTCTGAGAATCACAGCACTCTGTAACAACTTAGCTCGACACAGGGAATGCTTAACACTTACTCTTCAGCGCTTGGTTTTTTCTGCAGGCGTAACTGTCCCGATTGAATACTTTCTGCTTTTGTGCCAAATACGACAATCCCGGTCATAACGGTCATCTAGATTGTGTGCGTCGGTCATATTAATGGTATGGATAAGACCATACCCGTCCTTCAATCCTCAATAAATGCTAAAATCTGATCGAATTTTCCTCCAAGCGTGTGTACGGGTGCCGGTCTCGTCAGATATTTTAGCAAATCTGGGAAAATTTATTAAGCTGCTGCCAAATCTACGGTAGGGGATATCGGTCATTTCTTCATTAACTACCTGTCAGATAGTGACTTGACTAGACCACTGTCGGTTGCAAACTGGGTACGTGGCAGGCAAAAACGTCTTACTGCTGCGATGCAACTCCGCATCACCTGCGCAAACAAATAGTGTTAAAAAAATAATTTTTTTTTATTTTTTTTTGTGTGTAGACTCATTCCTGGTGCGATGCCTCCTTTCAACTACACTAGACATCTGCACGTCACAGCTGGTTTAAGCTAGGGCTGAGAGGTGAGGTGGCTATCACTATAGAGCTTCAGCCTACTGCCATTGATCCATGTGGGCAAGAGCTCCCCATTCAGCTGGCTGAGCTGAACAGCATCTCCTTCTGTGACTTGTTATATCTGATATGGCCCCAGCCAATGCGTCTTAAGCTTCCCTGGGAACTTGATGAATTTGCTGTCATAGAGGAGCACCAGGCCTTCGATCTGGAAAGTCTTATTCTTAATGTGCTTGTCATGCCAGGCTTTTTCTCGGGCCTTCTGCACTTTCTGATGGAATCCGGCGATGAACCTGTCTTCTTCTAAGGCGAGCAACTGTGCTAGCCTTGCTTCGACTGTGTCTATATCAGTCATCTCAGTAATCTTAGCGATTCTTAAGCTGGGAAGAATATACTCCATAGGCATAACAGCCTCTTGTCCATATACTAAGCTGAAAGGTGTGTGTCCCGTAAGTTTCTTGCATGTGGTTCTGTATGCCCATAAGACAACGTTAACTCTGAGGTCCCAATCATTCCTCTGGCTATTACAGATCTTAGTGAGAGCATTTTCTAAAATATTGTTGAAGGCCTCCACTGTACCATTAGCCTGCGGGTGGTAGGGAGTGCTCTTATGGTGCTGGATCTGGAATTCTTCTGTTAATGCCTCAATAGTGTTGTTTAAGAAATGTGTACCTTGGTCACTCATCAAAATTACTGGGCATCCAAACCTGCTGATGATGTTTTCAAAAAGGAACTGCACAGCTGTAGCAGCATCACAATTTCTTACTGCCTTGGCCTCCGCCCATCTGGTGAGGTATTATGTTCCAGTGATAATGTATCTCGCACCAGTGCGCTTCCCGGGTGGGTTGATTGGACCCACAAAATCGATAGCCCATTTGTCGAATGCGCGCAGCGTGACCTGCGGTCGCAACGGCATTTCATCGCGTCACGAGGGTTTTCCTACCCTTTGGGAGATATCGCAGCATCTACAGAATTCCTTCGTGTCTTTATGCAGTGTAGGCCACCACAAGCCTGCCTCTAGAATTTTCTGCGCAGTCGGTTTTCCTGTGAAATGTCCTCCTGCGGTTCCTGAATGAGCCTCTTTGATAATAGTGTCTTTCTCGTGTGGAATCACGCATCTGCGCAGAACTTCATCCGGACCTAACTTGTATAGACATCCTGCAATGAGGGTGAAGTCTGCTGCCTTAACAACCAGCTGCTTCTTTTGCTGCTTAGTAAAGTCATCAGGTGCTACTCCTATGGTGAGGAATTGAATGATGTCGGCATAGTACTCATCTGCAATCTGTATGGAAAACAATGACGCATCTGGCAGATTGTCTTCTAGGTTACTGGGCTCTTCTCCCGAGTCTAACCATGACAGATGATCCGGTCCTGCATTCAGTCTTCCTAGTTTCACAATGATTTCAAAATCATATTCCTAGAAGAGGAGTAACCATCTGCAGATTCTCCCCCTTAACACTGGTTTATTGACTAGGTACTTCAATGCGGAATGATCAGTAAACATTTTAAACAAGGCGCCCAATAGATAGTGCCTGAACTTCTGCAGTGCATATACCATAGCTAAGCCCTCCCTTTCTGTTGTGGTGTAGTTCTTTTTCGCTGTTGATAGCTTTCTGCTGGAGTAAGCGATAGGATGGTCAAGATCTCCTTCTCCTGGCTGGGTCAAGACGACTCCTAATGCGATGCCGGATGCATCCACATGTACATGGAAATGCTTAGTCCAATCCAGAAATACTAGGATGGGTGATGTAACCATCTTCTCCTTAAGTATGTCTAGACTCTGCTGGCATTCCTCGTTCCATAGGAATTTTACATCCTTCTTGAGCAATTTTTCCATCGGCGCTGTAATCTTTGCGTAGCCCTTGATGAACTGCCTGTAGTACCCGGTATGACCAAGTACTGTCCTCAGTTGCTTGACTGAATTAGGTGCTGGAAGGTTTACAATGATAGCAATCTTGGCGGGTTCTACCATCAAGCCTTGTCTGCAAACAATGTGACCCAACAAGATACCAAATGGTGCACAGAATATACATTTTTTCAAGTTTAGAGAGATCTGGTACTACTTACATTTTTCTAACATCAGTCTTAGATCGCCTATGTGCTTATTGATTAACCCAAATACAGTCCAATCATCAAAATATACTTCCAAGAATTTATGAATGTATTCTTTAAATACAGCAACTACTACTCTAGAAAATATAGGTGGTGCATTCTTAAGACCAAAGGGCATTACCGTATACTGGAACGAGCCCCATTCTGTTGCAAATGTGGTCTTGGATCGATCTTTTGGGTGTATTCTGATCTGGTGGTAGCCTGAAAACCCGTCAGTGAAGGAGTAGACCTCTTGTCCTCCCACGTTGTCTAATACTTCATCAGTGAACGGTGTTGGAAATGGATCATGAAGTGATGCATCGTTGAGTTTTCGCAGATCAACACAGATCCTGATGTACCCTTTTGTTTTCTTCTCTTGCACTACCATAGGGCTAACCCATTCGCTTTCCTCTACTGGTTCAATGATGCCTGCTGTTAGCATTTTATCAATTTCGTCCTTTACTTTTTCTTTGTAGCGCGGATTCAATCTGTATGGACGCTGCTTAACTGGTCTAGCATCCTCCTTTAATGGTATCCTCATGACTCCCAAGTCTCCAACTATTCCCTTCATCTCTGTGAACTTGGTGGGAAATAGGTCTTGATAATCATGTAGCATATCTGCAATCTGTCCAACTGTTTCATCATTCCAGTAGTCTCCAATAGAGGCAAACTTAGGTTCTTCGTCTGTGCCAATATTGATCTTTTTAATCTTGATGGGCTCGGTGATCGCTAGAATCTCTAGCTGTGGTCCCTCCACTTCGCAAGTGCCTTCTGATTCTGGAATGTTGGTATTGCGAGGATCCTCATCCGCTTCCTCTGATTCTGATGTAAAATTGTAGCATTCCAACGCCTCTTCTAGCTGGATAGTCCACTCAGGTTGGACTGGTACTGAGATGGTGTGATCCTCAAAAATCTTTGTCTTGATGATATCTAGGGCCTGAGCAACACTTGGATGTTCTGACTCAAATGTAAAGGTGAGTAGGAAGCTGTCTGTCATAAGCGGCCACGTGGTTGTTCCTTTGCGCAGCTCGGTCTCTGTGTACCAATTCCTTGGAACTGTGTCCAATGTGTGAATGAATCTGTGAACCCATTCATCCTCTGGAATGTCCGACCAGTTCTGTTCACATATCTGAATGTGTACCCTGGGGTCAGTTTCTCCTGTGTACTTTTGCTGAGCATACCTTCTGTCGTCAGAAAATCTGATCGCCATCAGTCTTTTGATATTATGCCATGATGCGATATGTTCTTTATGCGCATACCACCATCTTGCAGGTGTGGCTTGAACTGCAAGGTCCATAGCTGCGATCCTCTGCTTAGGAGGAATTTGTTGCTCAAATTGTTCAAGAAACTCTTGGATGTCTGTCAGACCATGATATGATGGAGTCTCAGCGATCTTGGCGCCAATCCATCGCAGTGATTTACTTATAAACGCACATCTACGCGATGAGACTTCGTAAAGTCTGTTCTTCCATTTTTCTAGACCAACATCCGAATCCGATGCGCATGAGCTGTCGCATCGCCAGCTAATATGCCCTTCTGCAGTGGGATTGATATAGTCATTCTGGTTTGCTGTCATCTGGTAGAGACTCTCCATATTATGTGCCTCTTCCTCTGCTCGGATAGGTTCGATATATCTAGGTCCTTGGTAAGGATCCAGCGGTGCGATGACCCGGATCTGCGCATCCTCAAAGGTCATTTGTCTTTTCTTTAGATCAATGATAGCTTTGCTGCCAATTGCCCAATCAATACTTAATAGTGCTGGATATGGTCGACTATCACCAATGATTTCTATAACCTCGAAGTCCACAAAAGTACGAACTTCGTCAATATCAACTGGCACCTGCGATAGTCGACCCAATGATGATACTCGCTGCTGATTAGCTAGTCTCAGGTGGATAGGTGATAGGGCTAACTGAGGACTACCCATCTGTTCCCATGTCTGCTTGGTTAGAACATTCACCTCTGATCCCAGGTCTAAAACAACCTCATCCATTTCAAACTCACCGATCTGGGCTATGAATTTCATCTCTCTTCCTGTCCTTGCATGTCTTGTAATATTATGGACAGCGCGGTGTGCAGTGACCGAGAGAGAGGGTCGTTGACACTGATCTATCATACGCTGTAGCTCACCAACAGCTTTATCATTTCTCAGGAGTTTTAAGCAGCTGTGCAGGAAGGCTTGTACACTTCCTGTCGATTCATCCTCGTCACCTCTTCCGGATGTGGTAGCCTGCTGTGCCTGCTCAGGGCTATCGCTACAAGGTACTTGCTGCGGTACGCCCCTAGACGGCGGTACCTGCGGTCCTGCTAGTGTAGGTGCATCAAAGGAAGCCTTAGCTTCATGAAAGGTCTCCTTATTCTTCTGTAGGTCGAGTGCGGTTGCTTTAGTAGGAGCTCTGCGCACCCACCCCTAACTTGTGTTCTGTCCGGTCTCCTGCGATGTGCCACTGGTGGAAGCACCGCTCAGAGTCACAATGTTAATCCCTGGTTCTGGTTCCTTAGGTTCAGCAGCAATAAGCTGGATGTTCTAGAGTGCGGCTGGTTTAGGGTCTCTGATCTTAGCTATCAAGATAGTACACTCTTCGATAGTATGATCATAAGACTTGCAGTAGTTACAAGTAGTAGTGGCGTTCTGGCAGTCCCTAGCATAGTGTCCTGCAATGCCACAATTATAACAAGTGACTGGTCCACGACCTTGGCCAAAACCTCCTCCTCGTGCGAAGCCTCCTCCACGGCCCCGTCCTCTGAATCCTCCTCCATGGCCTCCATACGTCTGAGCCGGATGTGGTCCTGTTGCTGGACCCTGTGTGTCTGCTTGGACTCTATACACATCCTGTGTTCTTTCTGACAGGATATCATAAGCTCGGCAATCTTGTGGATCATGCCCAACGGATTTATAGAAGATACAATATAGGTTTTTAGGTGTCTGCACATACTTTTGAAGTAAAGGGCATTGCTGAGGCGGGTTTCCTTGTGTTCTACATATTTCACACCATGGCCCTTGTGTTCGTGGTAAGGGGTAAGGAGCCCCTGATGCTAAATATTCGGTAAAGACTGGACAGTTGTCTTTACTGTGGCCCTATTCTCTGCACTTTATGCACCATATGTCTTGCATAACCTCTTTCCCTTTTTTAAGTTCGTGTATCTGTAATGTGAGGTTGGACAACTGGGTCTGTAGGGTTGTTATGCCCGTACTGGTTTCTGCTAAAGGTGAAGCCTCTAGCTTCATTGCCATCTCCAGCGCTTCATCTTGAGTAGTGAGTTTCTGTTGCATTAGTGGCATTCTGATATGAGGGAGCAGCGCTGCAATAAACCATTCTTTATGCTACTTCGGCGCAAACTCAAAACTGACTTGGTCTATAAGAGCTTTGAATTTCTGGTCAAAGTCCCATACTGACTCTGATGGTAACTGTTTAATATCCTTAAGCTCTGTAATGCACTGAGACTCAGACTTAGGTTTCTTAAACTCTTTGATCATGGTGTTCTTGACCTGGGTGAGCATCTTGAGTAATGTAGTATACTTTATGTACCATGTCAAGGCTCTATCTCTGAGTGTGGTAACCAACTGTACAAGGTTAAGGTTATCATCGTTGATTGTTTTAATGGTCCACATAGCTTCGCATAGGAACCAATGATGTTTCGGGTCTTCTGCTCCTGTACCTTTAAAAATAGGTAGCTTCATGTCGTCTCCCATTCTATTTCTCTGTGGTGGGTTCTGACTGACTGGAGTACTACCACTCAGCGGTGTAGGTGAAGGTGCTGTAATGGGATTAGGTACTGACTGTGAACTACTAGATGGAGTTCCTACGGGATTATTCTAAGTCCCTGTCTGCTTCTGTGGAGTAGAGGGGTGGTAAGGGATACCCCCCTCTGGTTCTTCGGTGGTGCTAGGGCTCTGTTGTCTAATACTGTTTGAACTGTCTTCAAATATAGGAGAACTAAAATCTACTTTATACTTCTTTCCACTACGTGTTCGTCCAATGTCATCAAAATCACTTTCAAACTCTTGTGACATTACTAGCTTTACTTATTCATCTGAGACTAGATCCATTGTTCCTTTTTTATATAGTAGCATCTTAAGGGACAAGTTTAGAGATCTTAGGTACTTACCGCGATATCCTCTGAAGAAGTATCGTTCGACTGCACTGAAGCTCTTTCTCTGGTCAACTGCAAACTCTGTAACGTAGCCTTCGAGCACACTGGTAAGCCAGAAGTCCACTGCTCTCGTAATCGGATTGTCAAGGTTCTGTACGGTCTAAATCAGCTCCGGTGTCCAGACGATGTTTCTTTTCTTCTTGAATGTGTTCCTATCTGTCAACTTGGATAACCAATCGAAAAGCTCGTTTCTGTAGGTTACAAAAAATATAGCGTGTATGTCTGAAGTGATATGCTTCTCTAGCCAGGCCTCTGTGCTTAGTCTCGGACTCCTATTCTCTTTCTTGGCGAACTCCCTTAAGTCTGAACCCAGCCACTGGTGAAACTCTTCTCTCGTAGGATGCCAACAGAACATTGACTCCCAGTCATTCAAACCAGCAATGGAACCATTTGTTGATTGCATGGGTAGACCCGGGTTTACTATAATTAATCAACAACACCCAAACTCACTGGCCCTTTCGGCGACAGACCGCGAAGCGATCTAAAGTCTCACCCGAAGTGAATCTAATGGGTTGGACAAGACTCAAGTGTCTTGGACCAGGTTCTGTGCATCCTACTTCTTCTTTCTTACTCCTGTGCGCCACTAGATCAACTAGCTCTGCGCATCGCACATCCCCTTCTACTCGCAGCACTTTTACCCGTGCGATGCTTAACCCTGCGCAAGTCACACGATTTCCTCTCATGTCGCACAACTTCCACTTACTCACAATATTTCCAACCTTATCGCATCTCTGCACACCGTGGAACACCCAACCTCTCCTCAACGCTAAGCCCTCAGCTCGCAGTATCGCGCACCGCAGCTCCTCTGCCGGTGCGATATCCCCTCTCTGTGATATCTTACCACTACGACTTTGCGCTCTTAGCGTTGACTGTGCCAATGTGCGAAAATCTACTTCTTAGAAGTTATATTGTGATTAACTGGTCATTAGAAACAGACGTAAAGGAGTCTTTAAACAGCCTACTAAAATACTTCAACTTATCTCTATCTTCTTGTATTATCTTGAGCTGAACAATACATACATTCACTTACTACAACTAACATTACATGCATAATAACCAGTAACAATAAGCAAATACTATCACATTAATACAACACATAACACGCAGATTTACCGTGGTTCACCCCCAAGATGGGAGTTACGTCCACCAAACTATGCTTCTATTATATATCTTGAGGGAAGTTAGCACAGTCTGTTGCACCGCATGCGCAGCGCAAGATCTCTTCTAGATCTCTGGTCTATTTCTATCTCTATATTGCCTTTCTTTCAATATATCCTTCCCTCTCTGTTCTCTCTGTGGATGGTTACATACAGACTCAAATGACTCACAGACAAGCTAGGTGTCTGGATCGTTACAACGCAGCCTGTCTGACTGATTCCTGAGTCTACAAAATAATCAACTGACCAACTAACTAACTGACTGATTAGCTAACCCTTTACAATACAAAATGCAAGATTTTATAGGCGGCCCGAAGGTCTCGCCATTACAACACTGTGGGCCTATCCCAACAGTAACCCAAACCCTAACTAGTGACAGTCAGTCCTCTCTGTCCTTGAGGTAGCCGCTTCCCATCACACCACAGCTCTCTGCAGTCTTCCATGCTTCCCGGCACTGACCATGGGTACTATGCACCGCTTCTCTTTCTGTCCTTCTCCTTCAATGCTTGAGCCTCATTGCTCCTTCTTCTTTATGAGGGTCGCTGATCCCTCCTGTCTTCCGCCGCTGCCTTCAATGCAGTGGTTGAGCTTTCTTCTCTCGGACGCTCGGGTACCGTTGCCTTCTTGACTTTTCTATCCCAAAAGTCATGGTTTCTGGCTCTGCTCTCCAGCTGGAAACGTGCTACGGTGTCGTATCTCTGCCCTATCTTCTTTCCGCCAACGCTTTATCTTTCTGCCAAAACTAGCAGCTTCTTCTATAGTTGCGGGACCCTGCTCCAACACCACTCCTGACTTGTGTTCTTTTCAGTCTCCTGCAATGTCCCATTGGTGGAAGCACCGCTCCGAGTCACAATATTGACTCTTGGTTCTGGTTCTGCCTGCTCAGCAACAATAAGCTGGATGTTCTGGTGTACTGCTGGCTTAGGGTCTTTGATCTTAGCTATCAAGATAGGACACTCCTCTATAGTATGATCAGAAGATTTGTAGTAGTTATAAGTGGTAGTGGGGCTCTGACAGTCCCTAGCATAGTGTCCTACAACTCCGCAGTTATAACAAGTGATTGGTCCACGACCACAGCCAAAACCTTCTCCTCTGCCGAAGCCTTCTCCTCTAGCAAAGCCTCCTCCACGGCCTCGTCCTCTGAATCCTCCTCCACGGCCACCATAAGTTGGATCAGGCTGTGCTGCTACTGCTGGACCCTGTGTTTCTGCGTGGACTCTGTACACGTCATGTTTTCTATCCAACATGAGATCATAGGCTCGGCAATTCTGTTCATCATGTCCGACAGAACTGCAGAAGACACAGTATAGGTTCTTAGGTGTCTATACATACTTCTGAAGCAAAGGGCATTACTGAGGTGGGTGTCCTTGTGTTCTACATATTTCACACCATGGCCCTTGCATTCGTGGTAAGGGGCTAGGAGCCCCTGACGCTAAATCTTCTGCAAAGACTGGACAGTTGTCTTTGGTATGACCCTATGCTCTACATCGTAAGTACCATATGTCTTGCATAACCTCTTTGCCTTTCTTAAGTTCATGTATCTGTAACGTGAGGTTGGCCAACTGGTTCTGTAGAGTTGTCATGCCTGTACTGGTTTCTGCTAAAGGTGAAGCTTCTAGCTTCATCGCCATCTCCAACACGTCATCCTGCATCTGGAGTTTCTGCTACATTAGTGGCACTCTGATGTGAGGGAGCAGCGCTACAATAAACCATTCCTTATGCTGCTCTGGCGCAAAATCAAAACTTACTTGGTCTATAAGAGCTTTGAATTTATGGTCAAAGTCCCATACTGATTCTGATGGTAGCTACTTAATATCCTTGAGCTCTGTAATGCACTGAGATTTAGACTTAGGTTTCTTGAACTCTTTAATCATGGCGTTCTTGACCTGGGCGAGTGTCTTGGGTACTCTGGTATACTTTATGTACCATGTTAAAGCTCGATCTCTGAGTGTAGTGACCAACTATACAAGTTTAAGGTTATCGTCGTTAATTGTTTTAATGGTCCACATGGCTTCACATAGAAACCAATGTTGTTCTGGGTCCTCTGCTCCTGTACCCTTAAAGGTAGGTAGCTTCATATCATCTCCCATTCTATTTCTCTGCGGTGGGTTCTGATTGACTGGATTACTACCACTCAGCGGTGTAGGTGAAGGTGATGTAGCGGTAGTAGGTACTGTCTGTGAGCTACTGGATGGAGTACCTACAGGATTACTCTGAGTCCCTGTCTATTTCTGTGGGGTATAGGGCTGGTAAGGGATACCCCCCTCTGGTTCTTCTATGGTACTAGGACTCGGTTGCCTAATATTGTCTGAACTATCTCCAAATACAGGAGAGCTGAAAGCTACTTTATATTTCTTGCCACTACGTGTTCGTCCAATGTCATCAAAATCACTTTCAAACTCTTGTGACATTACTATCTTTACTTATTCATCTGAAGTCATGTCCATTACTCCTTTTTCATATAGCAGCATCTTAATGGACAAGTTTAGATATTTTAGTTACTTACCATGATATCCTTTGAAGAAGTACCGCTCAGCCTCGCTGAATCTCTTTCTCTGGTCAACTGCAAATTCTGTAACGAAGCCTCCTAGCACACTCGCAAGCCAGAAGTCCACTGCTCTCGTTAAGGAATTGTCGAGACTCTGTACGGTTTGAATCAGCTCCGGTGTCCAAACAATGTTTCTTTTCTTTTTGAATATGTCCCTATCTGTCAACTTGGATAACCAGTCGAAAACCTCGTTTCCATAGGTTGCAAAAAATATGGCGTGTATATCTAAAGCGATATGCTTTTGTAACCAGTCCTTTGTGCTCGGTTTAGGGCTCTGATTTTCTTTCTTGGAAAACTCCCTTAGGTTTGAATCCAGCCACTGGTGAAACTCTTCTCTGGTTGGATGCCAACAGAACATTAGCGCTCAGTTGTTCAAAACCAGCAACGGAACCATTTGTTGGTCGCTTTGGGCAGACCCGGGTTTACTATAATCAACCAACAACACCCCTAGATCACTGGCCCTTTCGGTGACAGACCGCAAAGTGGCCTGAAGTCTCACCCGAAGTGACTCTAATGGGTTGGCCAAGGACTCAAGTGTCTTGGACCAGGTTCTATGGCGATCCCACTAGTGGCTCGCAGTTCCCCTAGCTGTGAGGTCTCTCTTTCTTCGCGTCGCACGATCTCCTGCTCGCGTCGCACGATTCCCTCGTCTCGCAGCTCTTCTAGCCGTGAGATATTTCTTAACACCGTCGTGCAGCCCCACCCTACGGTGCGCACTTTCCCTCTCTCGCGATATCTTCGGCCTTATCACATCGTCGCGCACCGTGTGACACGCAGCTCCTGCCCAACGCTAAGTCCTTAACCTGCGGTATCACGCACCGCAGCTTCTCTGCCGGTGCGGTATCACCTCTCTGTGATATCGTTCCTCCGCGGCTTAGCGCACTTATCATTGCTCGTGTCGACGTGCAAGACTTAACATACAAATCTATTTGATATTGCAACCAGTGACTGTTTTACACAGAGCATAAATGAACCACATACAACATGCCAAAGACTTTAACTTATGTTTATCCTTCTATATTGTTGGGAACTGATTAACACATTCATTCATTAAACTGTAAACCAAGTCCATGAACTAACTGATAAATGCATAAGCAAGCATAACACATAATCCAATCACATAACATGCAATTTTAACGTGGTTCACCTCCAGGATGGAAGTTACGTACACAGAACTGTGTTTCTCTATTATAGCTCAGGGGAAGGTAGGACACAGTTCTGCTGCACCGCATATGCAGCTTAAGATCTTCTCTCTTAGATCTCTTTTCTCTCTATATTTCTCTCTTACAATATACTCTTCCCTCTCTGTCGATCCCTGCGGATCCTTCCACGCACATTCTATAAGCCAGCTACTGGTTACCGTAAGATTGCTACCGCTAATAACAGAACCAGAGCTAGGCTTTTACATAGTCTAACAGTCTGCAAAACACTACTACGACTGAATGAGTCAACTAACTGATTAACAAAATGGCTAGCTAACAGCCTAAGTACCCAAACTGTCAACAACCCTTTTACAATACAAAATATATCATTTTATAGGCAGCCTGAAGGTCTTCCGCCACTGCCTTCAATGTAGTGGTTGAGCTCTCTCTTCTCGGTCGCTCAGGTACCTTTGCCTTCTTGACTTTTCTATCTTAAAATTCATGGTTTCCGGCTCTGCTCTCCAGCTGGAAATGTGCTACGGCATCGTAGCTCTGTCTTAACTTCTTTCCACCAAAACTTATCGTTCCGCCAAAACTAGCAGCTTTTTCTGTAGCTGCGGGACCCTGCTCCAACACCTTACAGCCACAAATCAAGGATTTCATCATGGTTGGATATGCTTAAGATGCAAAGGGATACAAGCTCTTTGATCCCTCAACTCAAAATATTTTCATAGAAAGAAGTGTGTAATTCGAAGAAGAGGTCATTCAAGATTTTGAACTAGCACCCGGGGAATGCTCTTCTCCTCAACACCGAGATGATGTAAGTGATGATTCCACTTCTAATATTTCTGATATTTCTGATTATGATATGGATAAATATTATGTTTCTGAACATGACTCCCCCACTCAGCCCAAGTGGGCTGATAAAACTCTTGAAGCTGCTGGGGATTTAGCTGGCAATCCACTAGATCCTAGGAAGACTAGATCACAATTTCACACTGCTTCTTTTGAAAGTGAAGAGTATGTTGCTGAGAAATTATTCATAATGGTTGGATCTAATCCGCAATCATATCAGGAAGCATCAATTTACCCAATATGGAAAACATCCATGCAAGAAGAGTTCAACTCTATACAGGAAAATGAGACTTGGGAATTGGTTCCCTTGCCTTCTAAGAGGAAGCTAGTGCAATGAAAATGGGTATATAGGACCAAATTTGATTCTGATGTGTATAATATAAAGTATAAGGCCATATTGGTTTCCAAATTCTTATCTCAAGTCCAAGGAGTGAACTATACAAATACATTTTCACCGGTTGCAAAGATGGACTCTATCAAGATAGCTTTAGCCCTTGCTGCAAGCAAGCACTGGGAGGTTCACCACATGGATGTCAAAAGTGAATTTATTCATTGTGAGATACATGAGGAGATATATATGCAGCAAACTAAAGGTTTCCAATAGGATCCTTCTCTTGTATGCAGGTTAAAGAAGCCACTCTATGGCCTCAAGCAAGCCCCAAGGGCTTGGTATTCCAAGATGGACAAATTTATGCTTTCACTTGGCTTTGAAAGATGCAAGTTTGATCCTAATGTTTATTTGCAGAATGTTGATGATGTATTACATGTAGTATTGCTCTATTGTGATGACATTTTGTTTACAAGTAGCTGCACCAAAGCAATTGGGTCAATCAAAGCATCTTTTCACAGTGAATTTTCAATGATCGATCTTGGCTTGTTGAAACAATTTCTTGGTTTAGAAATTGTTCAACCTAAAGCAGGGATCAAGATCAGCCAACAAAATTATTTTTCCGACCTGTTAATGAAATTTAAAATGGCTGAATGTAAGGCATACAAGTTCCCATTCCTTTCTGGTATCAAACTAGGTGAAGTTGGTGACTCTCCATTGGTGGATAGCTCATTGTATAGGCAGCTAGTCAGGATTTTGTTGTATCTTACTCATTCTAGACCTGATTTTGGATATGTTGTAGGTGATGTATCTAGATATATGCAACAGCCTCATTATATCCATTGGAAGGAATCCAAGAGGATCATTCAATATGTACAAGGCACCGAGAACTTCAGGGTACACTATGTTGCTAGTTCTCCACTAGAACTGGTTGGATTTTATGACTTTGATTGGGCTGGCAATCCCAATGACAGTAAGTCCACTTCAGGTTATGTATTCATGCTTGAAAATTTCCCCATATTTTTTTCAAGAAAGAAACAACACACCATCTCCCTTTCTTCAGCTGAGGCCGAGTACAGAGGAGCAGTGAATGCAGCTACACAATGTTTGTGGTTGCAAGGTATTCTTCAGGAACTTGTAGTTGCACTTGATTCACCCAAAGTAATTTGGTGTGAAAATAAAAGTGCAATAAATATTGCCATAGATAGAGTACATAGACATAGGACCAAACACATTGAGATACAAATGCACTACATCCGAAGCTTGGTGCATGATTAGGTAATAGCCTTGCAGTATTTCCCATCTGCAGAGCAAACTGTTGATATTTTCACCAAGTGCTTCACAAAGAATACCTTCACCTACCTGAGATCACTTCTTGGAGTGAGTGATACATGGTGATGGCTACCATTCACTTTCATATTTTTGGTTCCATGTCCATTTTTTAGAAGAGGTTTTGTTCCCATGTGGTTTTCCTATTTTCCTTCTTTTCATGGACAAATAAAATTTTATGTTGTATGAGGTGACTTGAGCCTTTGTTGCCAAGGCCTCCATGATATTTTTGGATAAGTTGTACTAAATCATGCTTAAGGGGGGGTTTTAGAGCATAATCCATCCTTATTACCATAGTCTTATACCTTAGACACTTCCATTTACTTCTATGCAGTGATTTTTATGGTTCAGACTTAGGGAAATTGATTATTTTCCATAGTTGATGCGCTCCTAGTTGATCATTATGCACAGTTGATGCACTCCAGGTTGATTATTCTAACACCCAAACACCCACATAAATTTCATTCAACTAGGTATGCTCTCCCCTTCCCCCTTTTCAAGTATTTTGACTCCTTTGAGGCGCTAGTGCATGAACTAGGTGGTTTTTGGCCTTCCTTGGGCATTTATTACCTCCTTGGGCCACTCCCACTCACCCATGTGCTCACTCACGCCTGTCATAACTCCACACATGTTCCATAATTCCTCTCCCACATTCACACATGAATTCGTGACCATTTTGGATGAGTTGGAGGCTCTTTGGTCCACTTGGGGGGATTTGAGGGTTAAATCTAGTGCTAACACTTGTATGCATCCATATGGCCTCCAAGGCCTCATGATTTTTCCCTATTGTACTATATACCTATTCTAGACATAGTTACATGTTAGACAGTCATAATAATATCTTTTATTGGCTTCATGTGTGCATGCAAATTTTACTCTTTCAGTTATTTTGTGCTTGTTTTGTAAACTATTTCGAATTGTGAGAGTTTCTTTGGCTCCTAGATCTAGTTGTGAATCAATTATCACGGGATTATGAAAATCACAAAATCATTAGGAGTAGAGATGTAGTATTCAATGGAAAGGTTATGTACAAAGATCAGTTGCAGGGAAAGAAAGAGAAAAAGGAAAACACAAAGTACATAGTGCTTGATGAAATCAAAGAAAATGAAGTTCCAAAGGCACCAAAAAAGCTAGAGCAGCAGCAGGTACCTCAAAATCCTGCAAATGTAAGAAGATATACCAGGTTAAGTACACCCCCTTAACAATTCTCTCCTTCACTATATTATTTATTGATGACTGATTCTGGTGAACCAGTATGTTATGAAGAGGAAATGCAGGTAGAAACTAGAAAGAAGTGGGAGCAAGGCATGGATGAGGAGATGGACTCATTGGTAAGAAATCAGACATGGGATTTGGTTGAGTTTCCTACAAGAAAAAGAGCATTGTAGAATAAATGGGTTTACAGGTTGAAGGAATAAGATGGAGGAAAGAAGCGGTATAACGCTAGACTTGTTGTAAATGGGTTTGCACAAAATAAAGGTATAGACTTTGATGAAGTATTTTCTCTTGTTGTTAAAATGACTTCAATTAGGACTATTTTAAGTCTAGTGGCTGTAGGATATTTTCATCTTGTACAGTTAGATGTAAAAACAACCTTTTTCCATGTGGATTTGGAGGAAGATATTTATATGCAGCATCCACATTGGTATGAGGTCAAAGGGAAGGAGAATTTGGTTTGCAGGTTGAAGAGGAGCTTGTATGGCCTGGAGCAAGCTCCAAGGCAGTGGTATTTAAAAGTTGCTAAGTTTTTGACAGAACAAGGTTATAGTAGATGTCATTCTGACCACTGTGTTTATTTCAAGAAGCTATATAATTGAAGATATATTATCTTCTAATTGTATGTGGATGACATGCTTGTTGCAAAGTCTAACATGCAGGATATAAAGGTGCTCAAAAGGAAACGAGCTAAATCATTTGCGATGAAGGATTTGGGTGTTGCAACCAAATCCTTGGTATGAGAAGAAAAAGAGACTGAAAAAATCGCAAATTGACATTGTCTCAAGGTGAGTACATAAAAAAAGTGTTGGAGAGGTTTAGCATGAAGAATGCAAAACTAGTTAGTACACCTTTGGCCAACCATTTCAAACTAAATAAGGAGGTGTGTCCCAAGACACAAGAAGAGATAGAATACATGTCCAAGGTTCCCTACTCATCAGCAGTTGGCAGCTTGATGTATGCCATGGTGTACACAAGACCAGATATTGCACATGCACTGGGAGTTGTGAGTAGGTATATGAACAATCCAGTTAAAGAGCATTGGAAGGCAGTACAGTGGATTCTCAGGTATTTCAGAAGCACCATTTCTCATGCATTATGTTTTGTAGGTTCTGACGTTGTTCTATAGGGATATGTTGATGCAGATATGGCAGGTGATAAAGACGGGAGGAGGAGCACCACAAGATATGTTTTTACTGTAGGTGGAATAGCAGTAAGTTGGATTTCAAAATTGTAAAAGATTGTTGCACTTTCAACAACGAAAGCAGAGTATGTTGCTGCTACAGAGGCTAGTAAAGAGATGATTTGGTTGCAGAGGTTCATGGAGGAATTGGGTAAGAAGAAGGAGAATAGTAGGTTGTACAGTGGCATCCAGAGTTCCATTCATATTACAAAGAAATCATCCTTTCATTAAAATACTAAACATATACAGCTCAAGTACCATTTCATAAGATTTGTTCTAAAAGATGAACTATTAAAGTTGGAAAAGATACAAACGAGCCAGAATCATGTAGACATGTTGACAAAGGTAGTAACTAGAGAGAAACTGAGTTCTTGCTCAGTTTTTGTTGCCCTTCAAGCATTAAGGTGAAGATGAGAAATTTTCTAGGTCTAAGGTTAAGATCATAGTCTAGCAAGTGCAACAGCAATGGAGTTGTTGTGATTAGTCTCCAAGTGGGATATTGTTGGTTGTGGATCTTGGTCCTGATTCAGAGATGTTATTTCAGCCGTGTTTGGATCCCGACACCTAACGGTGGGTTGTGGGGGGTATTTTCCCCCAACTATAGTCGTCAGGTGGGTCTAGGGGGGGTGACTGTTTTGGGATCCCCCCTTAGCAGGGGTTCGGGAGCAGCGCCCCGTAGCGAAAATTTAGGAAAAAATGCCTTGTAAAATGTTGTAATTTCATAGTCATGACATGGTCAATAATGGGTGATTTACGAGCCTATGGTATTTGGGAAACTCATGGTATTCCCTTTATAAAAGGAAGGCATTGTAAAATGGTTGTGTATTGTATTGTAGCATTGTAAAACAATCTCTGTGATTGTGTGAGAGAGATTGTGAGAGTGTGAAGAGGAAGTGCAATGAGATTGTTCCAGGTTGTATCCCTACATTTTGTTGGACGGTATAACAATAAAGGACTGGAAATTTCTGTGTTGACGTAGCCCATATTGGGTGAACTTATATTTGTGTCTCTCTTGTAATGTGTTTATTATTTACATCGTGTTTAATTGTTTAATTGTTATTACTCTTTGATCCTGTTTTTCTTACATATAATACCAAGTTTACCTCAGACGTTGTTGTTGAATGATGCAAGGCTCATTTGGTTGTCATGGGATCCTCACAACAAGAAGGCATCAACAACACTGAAACGTTTTGCCCCATTGCAAAGATTAACTATGTTCGACTAATCCTCTCCCTTGCTGCTCATTTTGGATGGGAGCTTCATCAAATGGATGTTAAAAGTGATTTTCTTCATGGAGATTTGATTGAAGAAATCTATATGGAGAAACCTCCTGGCTTCATGACAAATTCCGGTCTTGTTTTTCAACTAAATAAGTCGTTGTATGGTTTGAGATGGGAACCTTGTGCTTGCAGGTATGAGAAGATTGATCATTTCTTTGTCAATCTTGGCTTCAAACATTGTGAATATGTTCACAGCATTTATGTATTACATGTTCAAGGTGATACTTTGTTTGTGGCATTATATGTTGATGATTTAGTGATAAATAGAAATAATGTCAATTTCATTCTAGGTTTGAAGAAACAACGCATCATATACCTTTGAAATGACTTACCTTGGTCTTTTGCATTTCTTTCTTAACATTCAAATTTTGTAAATGGATGATGGCATCTTTCTTTCCTTGGAAGTTGGATCTCTTACAATGATTCAAGATGGACGATTGTAGGTCATGTGATACACAATATTAGTCATAAGTGAAGTTGTTTAAAGAGTGTGACTCTCCACGAGTCGATTCCACTCTTTATCGATAGAAGGTCAGTATCTGGATTTACTTAACTCGCAGTCGATCGTATATCTCCTTTGTTGTTAGTGCAGTTTCCCGGTTCATGTAAGATCCTCGAGAGATCTACTAAAATGCCAAAAAAATAGTTGTTTGTTACATAAAGGGAAATTATCAGTATGGTATTAAGTATTATTGCAATACATAATCCCTAGTCATGTACACTGATTTCAATTGGGGAAACGACATTGACGACTGAAAGTCCACTTATGGCTATGTGTTTCGACTGAGTTCTGGACCCTTGGTCTGTTGTCTAAGAAGCAGAAGGTAGTCTCTCTTTCTATTACAGAAGCCGAGTATCGTGGTGTTTTCAATGCAAGTACAGAGACAATTTGGATTCATCAGCTTCTCAACGAGCTTGGGTTTCATGTTCAGACCTCCACTATTATTTGTTGTCATAACCAAGGTGTTATTCAAGCTTTTGATATTCCTATTTCCCATAGCGAGATGAAGCATGTCGAACTTCATGTTCATTATTTGAGATAGTTGGTGTAGGATAATGTTGTCTTACTTCTTTATTGCAGAATAGATGATCAAGTTGTCGATATATTTACGAATCCTTTACCAGAATCTAAGTTTGTGAAACTTCGGGCTATGATCAGGCTTCAGGAAGCTACAATTATGGGTGGGTGTTCATAGCAAGTAATTTCACCTCATGAGTCTCTACAACGCTGTGCTGATAGGGGGTGTTGGAACCTAAGGTTTGTGTGGTTCATTATACCTCTGGATCTTTTGGAGACAATCAGTTGTTAGATGATAGGAAACTAGTGCAACAGTCTACTGGAGGTCCGACTAGGAAAGATGATGGAACGATTAAACAATCTGTTGAACATACAACTGAATGGTTGGAAAGATCGTGGTCGACGTGACTACAACAATCAACTAAACCTTAGGATGTTGTAGATTTTGTGGAAACTGTTATAACAAATGACCCCTATTTATGGACCAAATCTTCCTCACTTCTAGGAGGTTTATTAGATTTGGAGACTATGAAAGGACGACCCTATGGGTTGTACTCATGATGATTTTGAGATGGCTTCCATACATATTATGCATTGTGATGTTCTGATCACAATGCATTGTGCTTAAGTGTTATAACTATGTTTTTAGACACCACCTTTCTTCTTGGAATATTGTTCCCTTTTGTGATTTTCTTTTCTCTTCGATAGCTCAAGGTTAAGAGGTTCCTCAACAATCGTTGACTTATTCCAATGACCAACTCTTGCTATTTTTATTTATGGATAATGTTCTCTATCTAGACATAGACATTGGTCGATTTAATCATCAAAATGTTTATCGTTGTCTTTGTCTCTAATACTTCTTTCCCATGCTTCATGACATGGGACCAACTCCTTGACAAGGTTGTCTCGACAAATTACCATAGTTTACTATGTCAGAATTTAACGTTCTTCTCTAAATATATACTTTCTTCGTGTGTTCACGTGCATCCACCCAAAAAACCCTCATTTATCCCATTTTGACATTTTATCACAATATATAATTATAAGGATAATCACAAAATTTAAAGGAAAACAAATACTAATACTAATAGAAAAGCAAAAATAAGAATAAAGAAACAAAATGAAACATGAAAATAATAGACTAAATTAATAATCTACCTTCCTTAACGCATGGACCATTATTTATACCCTCAAATCATTAAACATTAAAACACTCCCCCACGTGATTTATCTCTCTATGTGAGCGTAGCTCCCTTTTAATCCATCAAAGTTCATAAGCACATAATATATCATTTCATTCTAAAACCATTCCCGAGGTTATGTAATACGAGCGCGCTAATATTCAATGTAAAATTGATGAGAATCACAAAACTTTTAAATATTAAGTATTCAATGTGAAATTAGTGGAATTGAGAGAACTATTCAATGGGATCGAATGGAACATTTCTCCAATTCAAAGTTATGCACTTTACAAAATATCTCTAAGAAGTAGTCTAAAGCAAATATTAAAAAGAATTTCAAACTAGGGATGCTGATTTAAGTGAATTTTTTTTTTCAGTAATAGAAAACAACTTTGTATTAAAGAAAAGTTGTGTCATAGTTATAGTGGAGTGATTAGAGATTCCTAGGGTGAGAAACTCAGAGGGTTTCCAAAATTGTATACTAGAGGGTAAATATTATAGTTGGTGAAGAATTAAGGTTAGAGTAGGTACTCTCTTATGCTATAAATCCTTGTTAAGTCACTCTTTTGGGGTACATATTTGTCAATGTTCATTGCATAATTAGCTTACATATTATTGATGGATTGTGGTTAGATACAATACAACCTTTCACCTCATGAATCACAATCGGCCTAGCTATTCCTTTCATTCAAAAGAGGATGTGACTCGTATTATTTGTGGTAAGTGGTTTTGGGGCTCAACCCTTCTAGGTTTGAAATTGTGGCACCTTGTTTTGATCCCAACCAAGAGGCATAAAAAAACATATTGATCTAGGTAGTTCAGACACAAGACCTATATTATGTTAATGTTCCCCTCCTTTGTGCCACTACCACCAACATGTCCATGTAATTTATGAATTTTCAAGGAATTTTACAAAGAAAGTGTGGCATAAAAAGTATTCCATACTTTTTTAGAGACAGGTATTAGGTATAGGACAATCTTTTGCACTTTTTGTGTCACCTCAACCCTTGGGAGTTTTGAATAAGGAGGAACCTTCAAGTGTATAAGCATGTGAAAATTCCATGAAAATTGAAGGGGCTTGGGCCAATACTGGGTGTCACAATCCCTCTGCTACTCTAACTAGACTGTCTTCATCTCCTCTCAGTTTAGTTCATACTTTATCTAATTTTTTACATAAATTCTAGGACACTCCCTTGGAGATGTATTATGAGACATTGTGTCTAGTAGAAGAAAAGGGATTCTCAAATACCCCTCTTTTATGAAGTGTTTGAAAAGAATGTGGTTTCTATTCCAAGACTTCCATCACTCTTAAAAGGGACCCTAGAATATTGTACTAACACGTCCTATATGAATGAAGATATAGACACTAAAAAAATCACTACTTCGATCATTCCTTCCTACTCTTCAAAGGGTATGAATATCCCCTCTTCTTGCTCTCCCACATTTTTACCTGTTGAAGACAATTACGAATAGAATTGGCCACTTTCAAACAAGGATGGTGTAATTAAGTCAAAAAATGGGAGGGATTTGAAGTCCAAATTCCATCTGATGAAGGAGATATTAGTCTCCTCTGTAGAATTTGGGCCTTACCTCAATCATAAGAAGCTAGAAACTTTAACAAAAGAGGCTAGGCCAATGTCACCAGTTTCTTCCTCATCCATGGATTTAGGGGGAAACACATATAACCTCAAGTCCAAAAAATTATATAATAATACTGGTGGATGTTGTTAAAGGGGGTTTGGATAACAACAACATGAATCCTCATAGGACTAGGAAAGATAGCTAGAAGACATTATTACAACATGCACAGGACAGAGTGGCATTGGAAATATTACAAGGGGAACAAAAACCCTTATTTGGGTCTCTTAGAGACAGTTAACCCTTTGGCTTGGTTCCTAAATGAAAATTCTCTCAATAAATGTGAGAAATTTTGGAAGCTCCAATAAATTACTCTCCCCTTTTTAGATTAGTCGATAAAGAGTTTCTTGATGTTCTCTTGGTTTAGCAGAAAATGTGCAAGGGGGACCTCTTAGTAGGAAATTTAAAAACATTATTTAAGGATTGGGAGTTTCTTTGGGTGGATGTTGTTAGATTGTATAAGGGACTTCTCTCTAATTGGAGGTATTTTCTCACACTTACCAATTTTTTTACATTACTTCAAGTTTGTGCACAGTGTCCATGCATCAAATCTTGGGCATTCAAGTCTTTGTAGTAAACATGTGTGGACCTTATGACCATAAGTAGAGTTTATGGGACCATTTTCTCACATATTCCTTCATAAAATAAATTAATATAATATTATGTGGGGACCTGAATGTCACTTTGAGCCAGGATAAAATGTGGGGTTCCACTCCAGGGCAGATAAACTTATAGGGTATTTCCTGTATAAACTGGTAGAGTCGAGGTTGCATGAAGAACCAATGACCTTAAATCCTGCTTGGAGGAAAAAACACTCAAGACTCGTAGGAATTTCCAAACAACTCATTAGATTTCTTGTTTTGGATCGGTTTCTCATGATAAGTAATAAGGAATGATGGTCTTGGATAAACAAAAGGGGAGCCTCCAATAATAACCCTATCTTTATTTAGTTGAATATGACTTCCAAGAAGCCGACCAACCCAATTAAATTTAACTCATCTTGGCTAGAGGGCCCTAATTTATGTGAATTTGTCTAGAGGGAGTGGGTTCCTTACCTTGCAACCCTAGGTACTACCTTCTCTCACCGGTTTACTATAGCATTGAAAGGTTTAAATCATAAAGTTGTGGAATGGTTAAAATAAATACTAAGGAAAAAAGATAGTACACTCAAGGAGGTTAAGATAGAAATATCGAAACTATATACTAATAAGACAAGTGGGGTTTTTTACTACAAATACTTGCATATCTAAAGAATAAATAGGAAAATCTACTACAATTTTGTGAAGCATACTGGACATTCAAAAGAAAAGTGTTATGGCTTGAATTGGGCGACAAAAATACTGTGTTTTCCCCATATATTTTTTAACTAGAGAAGGAATTAAAACACGATTCTAGAGTTGATTTCAATAGGACGGACAGCTAAAGGCTTTAATAATTTGGAAAAAGGTGGAGTACTTCATTTTTTAAATATATATAAGGAGATTGATACAATAAATATTGCAAACATTGTCAAAGTTTGTTCCTACTTCCCTCAGTTCATTACAAATAAGGAAAAACCACAATTTAATGGGGAGGTCTCTAATGATGAATTATTGATAGTTTTATCATCCTTCCAAAAGGACAAGAACCATGGGATTGATGGATGGACAATCAAAATTTTCTTTGGTTTCTTTGATCTATTGGGAGAGGTCATCTCAGAGTGTTAGAAGAGGTAAGATCTTCATGAAGGGTTCGACAAAATATCAACTCAACCTTCATTGCTTTGTTTTTTTAAAGTGGATAATTTGAGTTGTTTTAATCAATTTATATCAATAGCATTATGTGATTGTGCATCTAAAATGATTGCAAAAGTTACGGATTCACATTTAAAATTGGTTCTCTCAAGGGTTATTCATCAAAATAGTTTGCCTTCTTAGTTGGTTGACAAATCCAAGTGGTAGTAGGATGCATAAGAAGCACTCCACACCATAAAAGTGAAAAAGTTCAATGTGATGAAAATAAATTTAGATCTTACTAAGTATATGACAGAGTTTGTTGGTTATATGTCAGTTTTTTACTAATTCAAGTTTGTTTCTCACTAAAATTTCCAAATTGGATTATGGTTCGCGTGGAGGTTATTACTTATGTTGTCTTAATCAATGGGGTTGCACCACCTTTCTTTACTCTATATTGGGGGTTGAGACAAGGTTGTCCACTCTCTTCACACTATTTTTATTGGTGGCTAAGGGGATAAGTTTTTCAATATCAAAAGCTAAAATACTAAGGAAGTTTTGACGAGTGGTAGTTAGGGGATATATCAATTTAACATGTCATTTTTGCACCATTTTTGTTTGTTGATTATGTTCTACTTTTTACCAATGGATATGTATCCAAAGGGCAGACAATTAGCGAATTTATTGGACTCTTTTGCAAATAAATTGGGATGAAAATAAATGAAGACAAGTCATATGTGATTTTTAGTGGTTTATCCAAACTATTGAAGGTAGAGTTACAAAACATGTTTCATTTCAAAACAAAAACTTATAAGACGGTTTCAAGCATTTAGGATTCATTTTGAATCCAAACGCATATGGTACATGATTGGGATTAGTTGATTGGTAAGGCCTAGAAAATAATCCTTCATTGGTGTAATCAATGGTTTTCATGCAAAGGGAGATAGACGTTGATGAAATACATTTTTGGAAGTGATTATAGTCTACTGGCACACATTGGAACACATTCCAAAAAATTTTAAAAGTTATATTTTAACTATCTATGGCAAGGAAATGAAAGAATAGAAAGAATCCATTAGGCTAGTTGGATATCCATTGCTAAGCCTAAGGGCGATGGGGGATGGGTTTAAAAACATAAATTGTTTGGGTTGAGCACTAACAGCCAAAATTTTATGGAATTTGATTTCAAAATACAACCCCTGGAAAAGGGTAAATGTCTATAATTATATTCCCCCTTATTATGTCCTAGGATGGATAAGACAAGAATATAAAAAGAGTAAGAATTGATTTAGTCACTTGTTAATGTTAGGATATTTAGACACTTAGGAGTTAGTTAAGATCAACTTGTGTAATATATCCGTTAGGTAAAAGTGTGTTTCTTTAGTATGCATTAGTATGCATTTGTAAATATTCTAATCCGACGGTCACGATATGTTCTAGACATAGAGTGATCCGACGGTTCAACTTCTCTTAGATCATACCTACCATTGATCCGTGGCTTAACACCCGATTGGTCTATAATCTCTATTTAAAGAGCATAGAGGGTCCTTGGCTAGTTGATCGATTATGAGAAGCTCATGTAACTTTCTTTCTTTTGCATAATAAATTGCTCCGAGTAGCTATTTGGCCACGGCCGTGGACTGTTTCCCTCTCGAGGGTTTTAACGACGTGACAAACATTGGTGTATTGATCTGTGATATGTTTGTGTGAAGCGGTTGTTCTTGGTGTTCAGTCCTTTGGGAGTACCCTGTGTACCCTTACATGGTATCAGAGCTTTTATGAAGAGCCGCTTTCGGTTTTGATCAAGATCTGGAACCGGTGTTGCCGAAACTTTGAAAGGGTTTCTAATTTTTGGATTTTCTGTGCATTTGTGGCCTATGGGAGCTGTTCCATTGCGCCCGGAGTGCCATTTTCATTTGGAAACAATTTTCATTCCACCGAAAACCGTTTTCGTTTGCTCCAGAAACACCCATTTCGGCAAATCTGAAGGTATAATGTTACAGTGACGGATTTGTTTTTTTAAATCTCTCATATTTTATCAGTTTTATTTTTAGATCCTTTTATTTTAGTCTCGGACTGTTGTTTTCCCTGGCTGCGTATGCTCTTTGCCGTGCACCTTGCACGATCGCAGCGAATCAGAAACAGTAAGGGAAAGTTTTTTTGTATTCTCGGCTACGTATGCTCTTTGCCGTGCACCTTGTGCGATCACGGCAAATCAGAAACAGCGAGAAAACTTGAAAACGTAGACTTTTCGGGTAAGCTAACCAAGAGCTAACCCCATTGTGTGGAAAAAAGTTTTTTTTGTTTTTGTTTTTCGTTTTTTTTTGTGATTTGCAGGAAAAGAAAGCAAGCACGGAAAACGAGAGAGAAGAGTAAAAAAAAAAGCCCCCTTCCTCTTTCCATAGTTTTACGTACCTTTTAAA